>PVJC01033114.1:0-19544 GCA_004026665.1 Murina feae | reverse complement strand
CTGCTTCCCAGTGCCCCTCCAACCCTGCCACCTCTTACCCGCTTCCCGGTGCCCTCCAACCCTGCCACCTCTTTCCCACTCCCCGATGCCCCTCCAAGGGCCTGGGAAGCCCACCAAGCAGCCCACCGACCCCCTGCCGCCTCTTACCTGCTTCCCGGTGCCCTCCAGCCCTGCCACCCCTTTCCCATTCATGGGTCTTGGGTCCTGCCCTGTCCCGCCCTGCAGCCGCTCTGTGCACTTGGGAGGTTCCTCAGCCCGGCCTGTGCTCTCTCACAGTCTGGGACCCCTCGGGGGATGTCCACCTGCTGGCGTGCCTGACCAGCTTGGGTGAGGGGCTTTAAGGCTGCCCACAGCTCCCATTGCCCAACGTCCCAGCAAGGCCGGCTGGACGCAGGTTTCCTATAATTGATGCTGTCCTTTAAGGCGAGGCCTTTTACTAATGAAGCCTCCTCTCTGCCTCACCTCGAGGCTTCTATAATGAAACAATTGTTATACTTAATTGTTGCATATGTGTGTTTTGCTTCAGGCCAAAGGCTAAGGAGCCAGCGAGCAGGTAGTTTCGCTCTCGCTCCTGCTGCAACGGACGCTGCCTAAACTTTTACTCAGGTCCATGAGTGGCGGCCGCCACATCTAGCGGCTTCTATAATGAAACAATTGTTACACTTAATTGTTGCAAATGTGCATTTTGCTTCAGGCCAAAGGCTAAGGAGCCAGCGAGCAGGTAGTTTCCCTTTCGCTCCTGCTGCAACGGATGCTGCCTAAATGTTTACTCAGGTCCGTGAGTGGCGGTCGCCATGTTGGCTGGGCTAATTTGCATACAGCCGTTCTGATTGGCTGTGGGCGTCCCGGAGAAACGGTTAATTTTACTATTCCGCTTTTATTAGTTTAGATTTTGTCTCTGACCTTGTTCTCTATCCAACCCACATATTCATTCACTCACAGAGCAGATGTCTTACTTCGTCAGACATTATACTAGAACTTGGGATACAAAGATGGATAAGACCTAATCTCTCTCTTTACAACACTATCCTTGAATCCAGTTGAAGAGGCATATAAATAAACAAAAGAAAACATGGAAATACAAACGAGACCTGTTCTCAATGGCTTGATAAAAAGACCGAGGTTTGAAACACCTAATTCTCATATAACTTTTATTTATAGGCAATGACATCTATACCTCTATCTCTATCCTTCCCACTTTGACTTTTTTTCTAGGCACTTCAAACACAGCATGTCTAACATGAACTGTATTATATTTATCCCACTTTGCTTGCCTGTTTGATTTTTTTTTTTGTTTCTGTTCATAGTACCATTAGCCATTCACTCAACCTAGAAAAATTAGAATCATTCTTAATTCTGTTTTCTCGTTTGTTGAATATAAACACTGCTCCCACATGAGCCATTATCTGCAGTATCTATTGCCTTGAAATACTGTTAATAGTCCCCTTTCTAATATTCCTAGGGCTCTCAGTCACCTAAGTTCTATCATCTGAACTTGCACTGCAATGTCTTTCTAAACTGTGACTCAGCGCACAACACACCCTTTAAAATCTCGCCGGTCTTTGTTTGCTCTCATACAAATTCCAAAGACTTCAGCATGCGATTCCCTTTACAAACGGTTCCCAAATTGTCTTCCATGCCACATTACACCATTTCGCTCCCACCCCTAATATCCCCTAACCATATTGAACTGCTTCCGTATATTCCCAACCACAATGGACTGCCTCTTCCTTACCCAAAGTGACCTGTCCTTGATACTCCTATGCTATTCCTTTATCTCTAATGATTCTTTTCACCTTTCTAGTCCCAGACTTACATTTATCCTTCATGACTCGGACAAATTTCATTTCATCTGGAAGTCATTCTTAAGACTACTCACCCTCCCCTAGACCTTTGTGCATGCATGCCTCTTTAATACTGTCCTATAAATATATGCCTTTGTCTATTTCTTTCCCGGACTGGAAATCCTTCCAATGTCAGGGATCAAATCCTAGTGATATTTCTGTTTCCTCCCATCCCCAGAACCTAGCAACAGTATTAGATTCATCTGTATTAGACACTCAATAAGTATTTGTTGAATTAATAAACAGTTCTGACTTTTAAAAAATACCTGTGGATTCTTAGAAACACTCCTCCTGCCAATTGCTATTACTCAACGTCAGACATTGGCCTCTTCCCAACTTAAACTTACAACTCATTCAGTGTTCCCATTCAAGCTCAGGGTCCCACTGTCTCGAACCTTTTCCATCTATTTAGCAAACTTGGAAATTCATTTAATCATTTCCTACTTGAGCTCAACCAGCTGTGAGGTTTTGAATTTTGAAAAACTTCATCATTGTAAATAGTATTTCTTCATTTTAAGGTTTTATGGTTTTTAAACTTTTTTTTGAAAGTAGAGATGAGTATTTTATTAAAGTCAAAAAAAGTGTTATATTTTTCAGAAAGCTAAATAATTTTTATATTCTGATATTTTCTAGAACTGTGGGATCCCCTATGTTTTTTTCTAAGGCTTCACTACTTTCTACAAGATTTTTCAAGATCATTATTTTAATTTTTAAAATTATTACTCAACTTTAATGGTTAAGAGAGTGAGCTACGAAGTCAGGCTACTAGGTGTAAATACAAACTCCACCCTTGCTGGAGGTGTGACTTAAATTATTCACTTAGCTTTGCTGTGTTTGTTTCCTTATTTATAAAATTGGTATAATGAGGTAAAATAATATATAGGTCTCAGAGTTGAGTAAATTAACCAATACATGCAAAATGCTGTGACTAGTACCAAATGCATGGTAGGTTATTGACATTTTCATTGTTGCTATTGTCGAGAACTATAGCCATTTACAAGGAAATTTGTACAACTTAAAACTTGATTATACTAATGGCATAAATTTTGAAAGTTTTGAAATATGGTGTATATGTTTTAGGGCATTTAATTCTTCTTCTTAGCCAACACTTCTTCCATGGAAAGAGATTTTTCAGGTGAAGGTAAATACATGTACCTGAATGAACATACAAGATTCAGATTTTGGTCAATGATCCATTTAACTCTAAATTTTAGCTAGACAAAATTTGATAGGCAGCTTTAATCCAGATTTCTGAAATTGATGTCAGTCAATCAATCAGTCACACTTTTGGCATTAACCTACCACCCCTAGTGTGTATGCTATCTCTTGTCATTTCTTTTTTTTTTCACTCTCTATAAGGTCTTGAACCTACATAACCCATTGAAGCATGAATTAAAGAAGAAACTGATATCTCTAAACATTCCAGTAATAAATCTAATTATAAAAATTAACTTAGTTTTTATCCTCCACTTAGAGATAAAATATTTTGATTTAGCTATTGATATGTTTTATAAGATAAAATTTATTTTGCAATTTTATTAAAAAGTAAAAAAAATTAATACTTTCAGAATTGCTGATTTGGAGCAGTGAATTGATTTTATATAATCTTTGTGATTCTGTACTTTATAATTTTTAACAATTTTACAGTGCTTATCAATATTACATAAAAATATTATACCTTAAAACTTTCTAAAATAAAGTCTATGATTCTTTGCACCAGTGACTTTTAATTGTATATGAGGTTTTCCTATTTAGAACAAAATAATTATATTAAATACTATTTGGAAATTAGTTAAATTAATATTATTATAACTAATATTTAGACTTAATATTAATAAATTAAACCATTTACTAGAGACAACATTTTACCATCACCTAATGCAAATTTCAAAGTTGAAAGTTTTTCAGAATTGTCACTGATAAATGAATGCTTATGTTCCAATAGAATTGTGTATACCTTGAAGCAGCTTTCCAATTTCATATTTTGCTTGTTCCCATTCTCATGGATTTGCACATGTACATATTAATAACATTTTATCTGATGAAATGAGTTCTTATTCTTGGCACATGATTTTTTCTTAAATTGCTTTTTATCAGACCCAATATTGAAACCCAGACTTACATTGGAAGTATTCTTTAAATTAAATTAAATTTTTTTCATTGTATTTCTGTTAATTTTAGAAGAGTAAATATTCAGGTATATTAAGTAAGCTTTTCTATTGCTATGTGTTGGTAATTTATATATTTAATAATTTTAATATTTAAAATATTTTTTTAAAATAACTTGAGTGTTCATAATAAAAATTCTATTGCATTTGAAATCTCAGGGCCTAAAATATTTAAATATATTCTCCAAAAAATATCTATAAAATTCATATAATGTTCCTTCAAAGAAGAAAAAAAATGTTGTTGTTCAAAAAATACCAATAGATCCAAAAAAGTCATTTAATTACCACTGCATTTAAAATATTTTACTTTGGGAAGAACATAAAAACACCTAAATTATTTTCCTACAATTCATCTCACCAATAATTGGAAGAAAATGTTATAGAAATAGAAACAATGGCAGGGGTTGGTGTATAAAGAGAATAGACCCTTTTATGCATTTTTATTTGACTATTAACTAAAATTGTGTGCCAAGATTTAGGTTAGTTGAAATCCCCTACAAACTGGGCTTATGGAAACAGTAACTGATCCTTCTAACATTGTGATTTTTAATACACCACAAGAATGCATTTCCCAAAAAGGGTAAGATCCCTATCTGGAAATGTGATGAAATGCTTTAAATTTTTTTTTTTTTTATATATAGTAGAAGAGAAACATCTTTCTTAACATTTTAGATCATATTGTTAATATGAGCTCACACAATAGAGCCTGGCACATTAAAATATGTTCTCATCTTTTAAGGGAATTTTTCTAAGGGTTATTTTAAGGGAATTAATGGCTCTTCACCATCCCTTTAACATGTAAAATGAGTACGTTACTTGTGTCCAGTACATCCAAAAAAGAGCCAGGATAAAATAAACATAAGGGGTTGGATATCTTGGAAAAAATCTGTCATGGGTTTGGGTTAATCATCTCCAGAAGAAATTCAACTTGATGCCTGAAACGTAAGACGTGGAGAAAGCCAAAGGCCCGAGGCAGTGCTGATCTGAAGGCGTGCTCTCCACGGGTCAGGGCTGCTCTGCTGGCAGAGTGCAAACCCAGTTCACCGCCCAGGCCCCGAGAAGCTGTGAAAGACTGCAGAGGCCTTCCAGTGCACGCACGCCAGCTTTGGTTACAGGACTTTAATGGCCCCGTTTCTTATTATAAAATAAAACTTATAAATAAAATCTGTGCCTGATTTTCCAACTCTCTGTCCATCGGTAACAAAATTGCTTCCTTTCACATTTGTGGAATAAAAACGTCCATTTCTTAAGTTTTAGTGATCCTACAGAATAATGTCAATGGGGAATAATACATTTCTTTGGTTCAATTTTTATAACGTCCTATTCTTAGGCTTCTGGACACTGGAAAGGGAGTTAGTCAAGCAATGCTTTTGTTTAATTCTCTTCTATGAGTTTTTAAGATATTTTTCCAGCCATACACTTCTCTTTGCATAAAATTTCTGACCCTGCATGCCATGGGTACTGTGCAAAATGATCACTTTAATTTCAAATAATGATTGTGGGCTCCAGGGAAACTGACCAAGTGCTAAATGACTCAAGTCAAATGTTTACTAATTTTGCTCCACTTCCCCGTATTTTTCCTTTTTCTATCATCAAAGGTAGATTATGTTCACCTGAGGTAGTATCAAATGCATATAAAAAATAGGAAAAATATCTGTCACAGGCTTGGATTAATCATTATTATATAGGAAGAATTATATGATTTATCCAGCATAATACTAAAATGTGGTGCTTAATTGTCATGACAAGTTTGAAGTCTACTTTAGAAGAAAAATAGCAGAGAGAAATAACCTAAGTTTTCTTTTCTTTACCCATAGTTTTGTTGCGCCCATCTGCCAAGGGAGTTAGTTATGTGAGCCTTGGACTCAGATAAGTTATTAATTAAAATATCCGTGCATGTCCTAAAGACATTTCCTTTTTGTAGATGTATAAGATTGTTTACTTATACTGTTATAATCTATTTATACTCTGCAGATATTTTTAAATTTCTGTAATTATACAGACACAAGCTGACATACCAGCAAAGAAAGTTCAACCTTTAAACAACGTAGCAGTCAATCACCTCAATGAATAGAGTCCTAAGTGCTGAAGCATTTCAAATCCTTTTCCATTTGACCACTCGGTGACCTGATAACTATTTCCTGTCCCTAAATAAGGTTGTGACCCAGGTCTTAGAGTTCGAAACTCAGATAATTTTAGAAACAAGTCAAATGCCATAGAATTAAAGAAGTAGGTGACAGTTTGACCAAAATTTTCTCTTTTAAAGTGGAATGGTGTGTGTTAAATATGAAAGAATCAAAATGAAATGTTATTACCTTCTATTTGTTCATCATTTTTAGCACTGCCCAAATAATTGATTTTATTGCCTATTAGGATGGATAATGACCAGGTGCCTCTAAAAGATTAACTTGCAGTTAAGTTCCTCATTTCTTTTCTTTTAAGGTAATTCAGATCATAAAATAAATAATTAAATAAATCAAGCACAAATATACTATTTCAATAACTCACCAGAATAGTTTAAACACAGTGATTTTTAAAAGTAACTGCAATCATATATGCATGTGCTTATGTGAATAGGTGTGTATATGCGTGTAGTCTTATCTTTATTAATATTTATAGCTATAGAAAGGCTAAAATTATGAAAGAATAACCATAACAACACAAACCATCTATACACTTCGGAAAGTATGATAGGAATGTGTCTAACCACCTATTTGAGCTGCTACAGCACCTTTGGCAATTGGATTAAGGGAAGGAACACTTTCACAGTGCATTTTGCTGATCTGAAAATGTAATTGACTTATAGATTATTTTTATTTTTTTGGTTTTCTCATAATTTGGATGTGAAATATAATGTTATAAAATATTTATTATTTTAATGAGGTAAATAATTGTTTACTTAAAATAACAGTTTTAGTATTTAGCATGTTTGCTGCTTTCTCTTCTTGTACAATTAATAAACTTATTAATAAAAATATATTAGCACTAAACTTAAAATATTATTTTTTTTAAAAGTAAATACTGATAAGAGTATCTGAAATTGACACAGACTGAGCTGTTTAAACAAAGCTGAGATTTACACTTCCACAAGGATCATATAATTTATCAAACAGTATAAATTCTCAGATTTGATCACACGCATCCTAGAGAATTATTATAAAATACACAGCTAAAAAACTATAGGTTTGATTAAACAGTGAGAGGAGTATTATATTGATTGTATTTTAGAATGTGATGTGTCATCTTACTCATAAGGAACACACTCTCTATTGATGATGTACTAATTATACAGCCAAGGAAAGGGAGAGTTTCACTCTTATACAGTTGAATATTGAACTGTTTCCAGTTTTAGTCTTCCAGTTTTACAATTTGATTTATACTGTTTTTCATTTGGAACTGTCATGGACCTGTGTATGTGTTGTGTGGGGAAGTATAATTTAAATATTAATTCTAAGAATTTTTAAGAGTGAAATATAAATAAATGTAAAATAAAACCAAGTATCAAATCCTTGATTTTCTTACTGCCTGGAATTTATGTGAATAAAAAGAACCCCAGAATACACAGTTTTCAAGTATGATTGTGGAAAGCATCTAAAGAAGTAACATTTATAGTAAGAATAATCTCTCAAGGATTTTTATTTAAATTAAGCAATACTAAAATAATAGCATAACTAAAGATGTTTTAAATATTTACCATTATATTAAAAACATGGATTAAAAATAAATTTTCAAATGTGATCTCAGGTTTCTTAAAAAGTGGTGGTGATTCATAAATTCCAAATTGCTCTGAGGAAAATATGAACTTATCAATATTGTATATCATGTATCTCATATAAAACTGAATGCAACTCTATTACATATATATTTTCTTTTCCCTATTTTATTTAAATGGATATTTAAGCTACTTATTTATAAATAAAGCTTTTGTTTTGTTTTAATTACTAATTGTAATTTTTGATCTTTTATCTAAAATTATTGTTCTGAATTTAAGGTATATAAGGTATATACAGTGATATATATAGTAATTAATTGACAACATTTATAATAATTTAATTTGAATACAAGACTATTTTTGTTATATTAAGCACAGTACACTTTATACATTAAAGATTTGAACTTTAAATTGTACTATCACTGTAGTCCAAATTTTAAAATTGCATTTGAGAACACATAATAAAATGGAATGAATGATCAATGCATGAATTTAAATGAAGGCTTGTTGATAAGGTCAGAAAACAAAAAATTATTGAGCATTTACCTGCTTGAAAGAAAATTACAGTTATAAGTTTCAAAATTATAAGGGATTAAGAGTAGAAATTAAGCTGTAATACCAGAAAAAGAACTCAGATTTAACCTACAGATGACCTAGACTTGTTTGTTCAGATGACAATTCCAAAAGTGTGCAGGGAGTATTCCTGTTTAATACAATGATTTGCCACAAGCCTTGACCTCAGTGACTGTCAGGGACGAGATCTGAATTGGCCCATTCTCTGACAGGGTGACATTGCTTCTGTTGCCTCGATTGTGACCTCTGATTGCATGGTACCCTTGAGAGTTCTATGTAACAAGCGTAACTCCTGGTTCTTCGCCAGGAAAGTTGGTCTGCCTGTATAGATTTGTCAGCCCCCTTAGTCTCAGTAACACATGGAGTCTATCCCTTCCATGGTCTAAAACTGTTATTTTGTGTATATACATCTGCCTGAGTACTTTTTAATGGTAGCATTTTGCATGTAGTGAAATATGCAAAATTTTTGTTTTTCAAATAAGAAATCTGTGATTTATTAGTCTTTAAAACAAATGTTCATTTATTTCTCAAGCAGGTTTATTATTTCAGTGCATGTTTAAACTTTATGTATGCAACATTTATTTACCTACATACCTTTGCCTGCCTCAAAGAATACACTGCTGTCCACCACCTCTTCCTCCCCTCTCTGTCCCTGTCTAAGGTGTAGAAAGTCGATGTAGAGAAGTAGCATGGCATAGTGTGATGAGGATAAGGGTTAAAGCAGGAAGACCACTGCTTCAATCATAGCTTCACCACTGTCACCAGGGCTAACTACTTAACTCTTTGAACCTCCTTTCCTCACCTTAAAAATAGGGAGCATCACTCAGTGCTTATGAGAATTAAATAAAAAAATGTATGCAACAGGAAGGTATGTCACAACTCCCAGCACATATTGTAATCATTATTATTATTACGGTGATTTTCTTTTTTTCAAATACCTCCCAAAAGAGGGGAAAATATAATGGAGAGAGGATAGGACCAGAATTTTTATAATCACTTGATGGGATGAAGGCTATTCCATGCACAGCAGCCCAAATAAAATAATTTGCATAGCTTTCTTCACAGTTTAACTGAAAGCGAGGATCAGAATCATTCGGAATCATTTGTTTGTCAGTCATGTGTTTAGACATGGTTTGCTTATTTGAAGTCAAATTATAAATGGGCGGTAGAGTTGGAAATTTAATTTAAACATTTTCATGCCGAGATTATGGTTTGTCCACCAGATGAATGATTTCCCAACTTTACATGTTAGCAGGAAAACCTTTCTTTGAATGAAATATTACCCAAAAGTCAATATTGTGTGTAAAACAGCCAGGAGTACATCTGTTCTGGTTTGGGAAGTGGGTCTGATCTAGCTTCTTCACAGAGCAGCCGGGGAGATGCATTTGCAAAGGCTCTGAGGGCTTCACAAAGCACATCGTGAGAGCAGTGCACCTGATTAGACTTTAGCAAAGAGCAATTCCCTTCCTCCTCACTCCCTAGTGCTTATCTCATGCAGAAGTACATGCTTCATGGCTACAGTTAAAATGTCTGTATTGTGTATGCTGCTGAAGCTCAGGACTCTGTTGGTTCACAGCTAGATCCTTAGCTGTTAGAATAGTAAGCACTCAAAAACATTTAAGCAATTCACATATATCAAATTTATAACAGAGCAACCATAAAAATATGTAGCATAAATCTTATTTGGGATAAGCTAATTTAATGATCCAATATTGACTGTTGTGGATAATTACATTTTATAGTATGGAATACAGTTTGCTAATAAAATGTTATTAAATTACTAGAGGCTCAGTGCACAAAAATTTGTGCGCTTGCGGGGGAGGGGGTTCCCTCAGCCCAGCCTATGCCCTCTCACAGTCTGGGACCCCTCAGGGGATGTCCACCTGCTGGCTTAGGCCCTCTCCCCAGGGAATCAGGCCTAAGCTGGCAGTCAAACATCACTCTGGCCACCCAGGACCCCTTGGGGGATGTCCACATGCCAGCAGGAAGCAGGCCTAAGCTGCCGTCAGACATACTTAGTGTTGCTGAGGAGGCAGGAGAGGCTCCCACCACCACCACTGTACTGGCAGCTGGCAGCCTGGCATGTGGCTGAGCAGACCTCTCCCTGTGGGAGCTCACTGACCACCAGGGGGCATCTCCTGCATTGAGTGTCTGCCCTCTGGTGGTCAGTGTGTGTCATAATGACCAGTCATTCCCAGTTGTTCTGCTGTTAGGGTCAATTTGCATATTAACCTTTTATTATATAGGACAGAGGCCTGGTGCACAGGTGGGGGCCGGCTGGTTTTCTCTGAAGGGTGTCCTGCTGGGGCACCTGGCCAGCCTGGGTGAGGGGCTGATGGCTGTTTGCAGGCTGGTCACAGCCCCTTCTGGGTGGGAATCTATACTGGTGTTGCTGACCAGCCTGGGTGAGGGGTTGAGGGCCGTTATCAGGCTGGCCATGGTCGCGGGCTGGAAGCAGGTATCTGGGATTCATTTAACTTCTACTATTGAAACTTTGTTGCCTTGGTCCTGCTCAAAGTCGCTGGCTGGAAACAGGTATCTTGGGTTTATTTACCTTCTGTAATTGAAACTTTGTTGCCTTGAGCAGAGCTCAGGGCCTGCAGGGAAGGTGGGAATCTTGGCTTCCTCCATCGCCGGGGCAATGCAAGCCTCCTTCCTTCCTACAACTCCCTGGCTGCTGCCATCTTTGTCACAGAGTGAGGGTTAATTTGAATATTACACTTTTGCCTGAGTAGAAGACCCCAAGCCCCTCCGATTGCCGGCTTCACAGAGCCCAGGCCCATGTGATCACCAGCTCTGATCCTGCCCCTGCCATCACCAGCTCTGCTGTCTGCCCCACTGGAAGCCTCTAGCCAAGGCTGCAGGCTTGGGAAGGGGACCCCCCAAACCCTCTACCAGTGCCCAGACCCCTGCAATTGCAGGCTCTGCCCCTGTCCCTCCAATCACTGGCTCTGCAGAGCCCAGGCCCCTGCGATCTCCAGCCTTGGCCCTGCCCAGGCCTGAGGCCTGGGTAGGGCACCCACATACCTCTCCTATCACCAGCTCTATCTACCCCTGCCACCTCTGACCACCGACTTTGCCCTCTGGCGAAGGCCTCTGGCCTGAGCAGAGGACCCCCAGCCACCTCTGATTGCCTGTTCTGCCCCTCAGGCCCCTCACCTTCCCCACCACCTTCCTGGCTAACAGGCCTGACCACTTCAGTGGCAGGACTGAGCCGGCTTGGGTGCCGCCATCTTGTGGCTATGGGAGCGGCCATCTTTGTGACTGAGTGATGCCTAATTTGCATATTACTCCTTTATTAGATAAGATGTGGCTATGGGCGCCGCCATCTTGTGGCTATGGGAGAAGCCATCTTTGTGATGGAGTGATGCCTAATTTGCATATTACTCTTTTATTAGATAGGATTTAGTATTTAATTTATTTCAAGATATGCATTTTTTTACATGTTCATCTCTCTGTACTCAGATAGCCTACATCTTAGAATAGATGGAAGCTTAGAAGTTGCTGTCAGCCATATGGCAGTTGACACACATGAAAATCTCTACTTGTCATTTTCCAATAACATCAAGATCAAAACATCATAGAAATAATATAGTGTTCTAAAATTTGGAGAGCATTTAAAGAGACCTGATATAAGACTGGCATGTCCAATCATGAGCCTCTCCCCACTCCAACCACCCCATGCACTGCGGCTGCTTTATTCTTCCCATGGAAATCTCCTCCCAAAGCTATGATATTCAGTAACTAAAGGGTAACTGTCCTACACAGTAGGGGCCCTTCAGAACTCTGCTCCAGTTCAAAGCCAGGATCCTTTCTCATTGGTCAGTACCATGCCATAAAGCTATAAAAAATTTTAATATCACTTCTGTATCATATCAGTCTTTTAAGATGACTCAACTCAGAGAGTAAGGCATAGGAATTGTAATCCCCAGATTTTATAGATGAAGAAATAAGACCCAGCAAGGTCATGTTACCTGCCCTGTTATGCAAACCTCATTCTAAACTGATGCCTGAAGTAATAGCGGCAGAACAAGGTGAAGAATCTGAAATCCAAGCAAGCACAGGCACCAAATTTGTGCAATTGAAAGACCAAGTTAAAATAAGCAAAATCCCAGTAAAAGATAAACAGGCCATTCTGACATTCCCTCAGCCATGTAGTGCCAGGGTATGCAATCTGGGAGTGAAGTGTCTCATACCCAAGAGTGGCTAACTTGGGGCCTACAGATGGAGCTAAGACAAAGGACATGTCTAGATTCAATCGTGAGCGTGCGCATTGAATAGCAGCATTGTCCTGACAGTCCTGGCGTTACTCTGTGAATGAATGACCTCTCCAAGAAGTGCCTTTATAGACTGTACCTAAACTTCTTTCACTATTGTCAGCAATGTTGTATGTATTCTTGCCATAACATGAACACTGAGAAAAAAACGTAGAAAGGAAAATAGACAGTTCAAGTAAAGGTAGGGAAATATAGAAGGCAAGTAAACATGAAATAAAAAGTAATTGAAGAATTAAAAGAAATCTTGAAAAACAAAAGAAGAAAATTACATAGGCTTTGATATCAAACTATTAAGAAGCATGAAAATATCTCAAAAAGAAACATGAACAGTGGAACAAATATGTGTGTAATGACTAAATAAAAAACTATTTTTGATAGAAAATACAAAAGTAATTCTTGACCCCCAAATTCTGCAAATGAGGGTAGACTAAATTGGAACCTGGGTGTTCTTTCTCTGGTGGAAAGATATAAAATATTATGATAATATATTTAAGAAATATTCTAATGGGAGCTTCAGACTAATTTTAAATTCTTGGCTGCACCACTTACTTTGCAACATTATATTTAACCTCTCTGAGCTGTAGCGTTCTTATATTTAAAATAGAAATATTATTGAGCACCTCCAAGTCCTTGTGAGGGAATGTACTGAAGTGCATGGACCCCTTGGCATATAAGTTCTCACTAGAAAACGGCAACTGTTACTGCTGCTAGAAGCTTATCTCTACCTCCAAATATCCCCACCAGCCATCTCAGCCACATCCTCTTCACTGAAAATTTATCTATTGGGCTTGGCATGTTAAGCTTCTGCTTCCACAGTAATTGTTAAAGAGATTGCTTCCCTGACCAGTTTGACTCAGTGGATAGAGTGTCGACCTGCGGACTGAAAGGTCCCAGGTTTGATTCTGGTCAAGGCATGTACCTGGGTTGCGGGCACTTCCCCAGTAGGAGGTGTGTAGGAGGCAGCTGATCAATGTTTCTTTCTTATCGATGTTTCTCTCTATCCCTCTCCCTTCCTCTCTATAAAAAATCAATAAAATATATTTAAAAAAAAGAGAGAGATTGGTGTTCCAGGCAATGCAGTGAACAAAGTATTCATGCACAGCTCACCTAAATTACTGAAGTTAAAAAGTATTTAAAGTAGACTTTATCATTTTAAACAGTTTAGGCTCATTGCAAAACTGAGCAGAAAGTAGGGTTCTCATACACCTCATACACCTCATACATACACAGGCTCCCGGCTATAAACAGCCTTCAGAGAGCTGTGTTTCTTCCCTTCAGTGGGCTTGCACTGACACTTCATCACCCCAGTCCTTAGTTTACATTAGGGTTCACTTTTGTACACACTTATTTCCATGAGTTTGGAAAAATGGATAATGACATATATCCATCATTATTGTATCATACAAAATAACTTCACTATTCTAAAAATTCTGTTCTCTCCTCCTCAGCAACAAAGGTAGAGGACTCCTCAAAAGTCAGAAACAAGAAAATCCTATATAATAAAAAGGTAATATGCAAATTGACCCTAACAGCAGAATGACTGGGAATGACTGGTCACTATGACACACACTGACTACCAGGGGGCAGACGCTCAATGTAGGAGCTGCCCCTGGTGGTTAGTGCACTCCCACAGGGGGAGGTCTCTGCTCAGCCACAAGCCAGGCTGATGGCTGCCAGCACAGCGCTAAGGATGTCTGACTGCACATTAGGCCTGCTCCCCACTGGCAAGTGGACATCCCCGAGGGCTCCTGGGCTGCCAGAGGGATGTCTGACTGCCAGCTTAGGCCGATTGCCTGGGGAGCAGGCCTAAGCCAGCAGGTGGACATCACCCTAGGGATTCCAGACTGCAAGAGGGCACAGGCCGGGCTGAGAGACCCACCGAGTGCACAAATTTTTGTGCACCAGACCTCTAGTGTGAATATAAGCATGAATAACTCTTGAGATGTAATGTACAGCATGATGACTATAGCTAATACTATACCGAATACTGATCATTTACTGAGAGTATCTCACACACACAAACATACAAAAAATAACTATGTGAGGGTATTATGTGTCAACTAATTTGTCAGTAATAATCATTTCTCTACATATATGTATATCAAATCATCAGGTTCTGCACCTTAAACATAATTTTTATTAAAAATCAATGTTGAAAATTATAAAAGGAAATAAACACAAATACTATACGGCTAGGTATAGCAAGTAATGGCTTAGGAGTGATCTCTGCAGAGTAAGTGGGAATGTGTCTTCTAGTACCTGACAGAAGTAGTCAAAGTCTTTCTGAGTTGAATAGTTTTAAGTCACAACTCTAAAAATTCATATATATACTTTCTCAAGAATAGCTTTTCATACACATTTGTATACACATTTTATATATAAGCTAAAACAGGCATATTACTAAACATTTGAGGTAAAAGGCACTAGAGTGAGAACAAATAAAAAAAAAAACAGAATCAGTTTATTGAATCATGAATGTAGTAGATTTATCAGCTACAGAATAAAAATGTCTTTAACTTGAGGAACTACATAATGTAGTATATATTTTCATACATCAGTATGTATTTTAAAATATAATGAAGCTAGTAAAATTAAGAAACTAGCAAAATTAGGAAGCTTTGAAAAAACTGGATAGCAATTCTAGAAATTAAATTGATTAAAATCATAAAAATGATATGTAATTAATATTATAAACTCAATACATTGATTAAACATGAAGTTAAATTAATTGAAAAAAATAGTGAGCCTGGTCTGTTGTTACTATACATTATCAATACAATTAGCTATTAAATACCAAAGATAGCAACTATTTTAGGTTGTTACCGAATGTTATAGACCTGAGATTTACTCAGGATTCATATGACCTAAAGTACGGGCTTTTTTTTTCATATTTAAGAAAAAATTTCTCTTTTCTGCCTCTATAATTCAAAAGAATATATTAATGGGCACTTTTAACCCCTATGGATATGAAAAGAAAGCACTCAGCTGTGATCTCAAACAGTTCTAAACTCACCGGTTGCCTTAGTATTGACAATATAGTAAAAGGGCACAAGTTTAAGATTTAGAAGGTTTGTGATTTGTCACTGGCTAGCTGTTGCATCCTCAGTAAATCCTTAACTCACTTGAATCTCAGTTTTATCATTTGGAAAAAAAAAAAAGATTAGTTGTGCGTTTTCTTTTTACTATGAAATAAATTAATTTTCATTTCTAAATTTATCTCTGGGTATAGCTAGAATTAAGACAAACCCTCCATCCTTAGACTAGTAATTAAACAATATGATAAGGAGCTCTAATAAATTTCTATTCCTGAAGAACTGATACCTAATATTCATACTATTTTGAGGTGGCTGCCTCAGGAGGAAAGAAAATAAAATGCCCTGTGTTGAGCAACCAGAATATTCTGAGAGACTTTACATATCATTGAGTCTGCACAGAATTCCTGTAAAAAAGTAATTATCGCTATATTTCTTTAAGAATGCAACCAAGGTGTGGAGCTTATGTAAGAGTAGTATGAATTTGCACCTACATCTGGCTCATTCCAAATGCCACAGTGTTTCCACTTCAGTAGGAGACCATATTTTCCCACAAAATTCCCCTTAATGTTGTATTTCTGAATATGGAAATGAATGACTTTTTTAAAGTTCTTAATATACCTTGTAATAAAGAACACAGACTTTACTTTTTCTTGTGGATAACTTTTGGAAAATAAGAATTTTGAACAAAACTTCCCACATTTGGCCACAAAGGAATTTGTAAATTTCTACTATATAGTTGTTACACTCTGGGAATGAATAAGCACAATAAGCATTGTAGCCATAGGAAATCATGTATGATTTGCTCAGAAACCCCAGTATTCTTTAACTCTGTACTTTTTCTATGGTTAATACTTTCTCAAGAATAGCTTTTCGTACACATTTGCATAACAAATATACTTAAGATTATTTAAACCATATTTATTACTTATGCTCACTGAAAAACTAAAAATAACTTTTATCTCCATGTGTTTCTGTGCTACAATCTAATCTAATAAGAGTAATATGCAAATTAACCATCACTCTGAGACACCTAAGCCATGCCCACCATCCAAGCTATGTCCACCAGCCAATCAGAGCAGCTGTGTGCAAATTAACCCAGTCAAGATGGCAGCCAGCAGCCACGGAGCTAGAGCAAACAGGAAGCTTCCATTGCACCAGTGATAAGAGTTGAAACTGCCTGCCTAGGCTAGCCAGGCCTCTGCTCAAGGCAACAAAGTTTTAATTATAGAAGATAAATAAACCCCAGAAACCTGATTCCAGCCAGACTCGCTGGGACGTTGGGTCAATGGGAGCTGTGGGAAGCCTGAAAACAACCCTCAGCCCCTGACCCAGGCTGGGCACACCCCCATGGGGTGAGGGTTCCCAATGTGGGGGCTTGGCCAGCCTGCAAACAGTCATCAGCCCCTCACCCAGGCTGGCCAGGCATGCCAGCAGGTGGACATCCCCCAAGGGGTCCTAGACTGCAAAAGGGCATAGGCCACACTGAGGGACCCTCCGGAGTGCACAAATTTTTGTGCACCAGGCCCCTAGTAGAATTATAAAACAGCATATTTTGACTTAAAGATAGAACTTACTGACTTTTTTCTTTTCCTTTTTTGTTATCTTTTAGATGTAAAGCGCTTTGGCTTCGATTTTTTATTAGTATGCTTTTCAAATTAGAAAAAAACCTTTATAAAGAGAATTCTTTTTATGAGTTGAACATTTGATATTAATGACACTAAATGGGACATAATATTTTAGTTAAATAAACTATATCTACAGAGTTACTTTAGCCTGAATTCTAATAGAAGGAAAGGGAAGGTAGATCATGAGTTTCACATTCAAATTGACTTGGGGGTAGCGTGGTGAGACAATTTCCTTGCATTTTTGAAAATCCTAGAAGGGTGGCACTAACTACCCTTCCATTCCAGATATCTTTTCAAATACAAAACAAACAGCCTAAGAAGATAGAACTAGTGACTCTTCTGAAGCACAGGGCAGATTTGCTTGCTGTTCAATACAATAAAGATAATACTCTATCATCAGTATAAAAGGCAGTCTAATTATAAAATACTAGAGGCCCAGTGCATGAAATTCGTGCATGGGAGTGGGGTGTCCCTCAGCCCAGCCTGCACCCTCCCCAATCTGGGATCCCTCAAGGGATGTCCAACTGCCCACTGGGATTGGGCCTAAATGGGCAGTCAGATCTCTATCTCACAATCCAGGACTGCCAGCTCCCAGCTGCTCACCTGCCTGCCTGCCTGATTGCCCCTAACCACTCCACTGTTAGCCTGATCGACACCTAACTGCTCCCCTGCTGGCTCGATTGCCCCTAACCGTCCTACCCTACAGCCCTGGTCACCACTAACTGCCCTCCCCTGTCAGCCTGGTCACCCCTAGCTGCCCTCCTCTGCAGGCCATCTTGTGTTCACATGGGGATGGCCATCTTGTGTGTTGGAGTGATGGTCAATTTGCATATTCCTCTTTTATTAGATAGGAATTGAGCTCCCTAAGCTTGGGACAAAAACCTTTCATGAGCTCAGTATCTAAACCAATACAAATATGCTCATGTTCATGCTGCTTACTGTGCTATGAATATTAAAACCCCTTTCCCCTGACCTAAGAGTTTTAAAGAATGCTAGCCAAACTTTCTACCTGAAAGTGGGATCAAGTCTCAAGCCCACAAATTTTTTGACATAGAAAAACATTAATTTCACAACTTAAGAGATAAATGAATTACCAATAATAGGTACCTGCAATTATATAATGAATCATCTTGCTTTACAAACTATTCTTTAAACTTGTGTATATTTTATCCCATATTTTGCTTGATTTGTGGAATGTTATTAGGAATCATGCATGCGTAATTATTATTGCTTATAACCTCTCTAGTAGTTTTGAGGAACACTAACAACTTTTAAGACTGTAATAATGTCATATATGTCTGAGTGTAGATATGATTTTAAGACAGATATTAATGGGAATTAGCACAAGCCAAGCATATCCCAGTAAACATCAAATAATCTTTTATAGCAGAGAGGGCCAAAATTTTGAAATCATAAAGACCTTGGGTCAAAAATAAGAATTGCCTTTTCTAAGGTCTGTAAACACCATAAATCAGAAAATTATATGTTTTTTAATTTATAGTACTCTTTCCCCAGGTCCTCCAATGATTTTGTGAGTTTGTCTCACAGATTGGCAAGACATGTTCTCATTTTACAATACATGAAACTAAGATTTAAGGTGATAGTAACCATTTTTTCTGATTCTTATATCAGTTCTCTCTCTATAGCCAAGCTATTCAAAATGATAAGCATCCCTTGATGGTGTTGCTCAGTGTTGAGCCTCCTCCTGTGCACCAAGGGATGGCTGGTTTAATTCCCCAGGAGGGCATATGCCCAGGTTGCTGGCTCAATCCCCAGTAGAGGGTGTGTAGGAGACAGACTATCAATGTTTCTCTTCTCTCTTCCTCTCCTGTCCTCTATCTCTAAAAGTCAATGAAAACGTATTTTTAATGTGATAGACAATGTTTTGATAGTATATGTTTCCAACACAGTGAAATAAATTGAAAGCCAACTTTGGTTATTATTTCTTCTACATAGATTGAGAAGCCTTCAGTTGTATATGATTCCCTAGGCTTTAGGAGACGTTCTTGTAATGAGTACACAGAATAAAAACAAAAGGGAAAAAATTAGTGAAACTTAAGCTGCAGAAATACTTTTGGACAAAGTGAGGCTAAATGATTTTTTGTGGTATTGGGATAGATGAGTAAATTTTGACAGAAAAATCTTTAAAAATTATAAGGCTAACAAATGATACAAACTTCTATTTGAGAAATAGAGAGTGATGGATCCATTTTCTTCTGGGACCAGAATAAATTCAGAATATAATTTAAAAAGCAATCTTAAAATATAAACATTGTAATACTAGTGGCCCAGTGCATGAAAAATGTGCAG
>PVJC01033113.1:0-19581 GCA_004026665.1 Murina feae | reverse complement strand
ATATAATACTGGTTGGGTGGTGATGAACTCTTTTAGCTTTTTCTTGTCTGTGAAGCTCTTTATCCGACCTTCAATTCTGAATGATAGCTTTGCTGGGTAAAGTAATTTTGGCTGTAGGTTCTTGCTGTTCATCACTTTGAATATTTCTTGCCACTCCCTTCTGGCCTGCAAAGTTTCTGTTGAGAAATCAGCTGACAGTTGTGTGGGTGCCCCCTTGTAGGTAACTAACTGCTTTTCTCTTGCAGCTTTTAAGATCCTCTCCTTGTCTTTTGCTCTTGGCATTTTAATTATGATATGTCTTGGTGTGGTCCTCCTTCGGTTCCTTTTGTTTGGGGTTCTCTGTGCTTCCTGGACTTGGAAGTCTATTTCTTTCACCAGGTAGGAGAAGTTTTCTGTCATTATTTCTTCAAATAGGTTTTCAATGTCTTGCTCTTTCTCTTCTTCTGGCACCCCTATAATTCTGATGTTGGTACGCTTGAAGTTGTACCAGAGACTCCTTACACTATCTTCATACTTTTTGATCCTTTTTCTTTTTTTCTTTTTTCTCTTGGCTTTTCCAGCTGGGTGGGTTTTGTTTCTTCATATTTCATATCTTTGACTTGATTCTTGGGATCCTCTCATCTGCTGTTGTATCTCTGTATATTATTCTTTATTTCAGTTAGTGTATGCTTAATTTCTAGTTGGTTCTTTATCATATCCTTGAGGGTCTCATTAGATTTATTGAGGGTCTCACTAAATTTATCGGCAGTCTCTAGAAAATTCTTGAAAAACCTAATAACTGTGGTTTTGAACTCTATATCCTGTCGTTTTCTTTCCTCCATTTCTGTCATTTGCGACCTGTTTCTTTGTCTCCACATTTTGGCTGCTTCCCTTTCTGAGTTAGGTGATCACTGAGAGGAATTAACCTCTAAGCCACTTGGTTATGAGAGTCAGCTGTGTCTACAGTGGGAGAACTGCTGTGCTGGAGACACCCTTATGGGGCAAGAGTTATTTCAGTGGGGCTTTTGTGCTCTCTGCGTTTGCCCCGAGTTGTGTGCCTTGTGGATCTGAGTTTTATTTAGGATGGTCCCACTCTGGCCACTGGGTGAGGCTGGCTCTTGTATCTTTAAGGAGGTGTTGATTTAGCCTTTGCCTTAGGCTACTCAGCCTTTAATATGCAAAAGCCTCTGAGGCAGCTTGGGAGGGGCAGGGCCTTGGGGAGTCTACAGGGCGGAGAAAATAGCTATGGTTGCTTCTCAGCCCTGCACTGAGAGACACCAGGTCGCTGTGTCCCGCGGTAATTGCTGCAAGCAACGCTGAGAGAAACCCGCTTTGGATTTCCTCCCAGTCCCTCTTCTCCGGGTATGCGTCTGGGTCCTCAGAAACTTGCCTGGAACTGGAGTTCAGAGCTGCCGGGAGCTTGTGGCTCTCTCCGTTTTGGAAAAGAACCGCGTCCTCCGGCGCCAGCCTCTCCCCGAGCCCCGTGCGCGCGCCTCTGTACCTCTGTACTTTGCTTCCACCGCTCCTCTGAGTCTCAGACTCTTTCTAGTTGTAGAATTTTCACTCAGCCAGCTTTCCTGTGGGTGTGAGTGGTGTCCGTGTGTTCTTTTCGTGGTTATTCTGAAATAGTTGTTCACAGATGCATTTACGGTATTTACCTTATGCCACCATCTTGCTGTCTCCCCCTAGGGTTCTTTTTGATGTTTTAAGTTAAAAAGAAAAGTCACAACCTAGTGACCTTTCCAAGTGTCCCATACCTTAGGCTGAAACACGATTTTACCAGCGTGTAAGTTTTCTTCCTGATCTTCTTGTTCATTCAGCTCAACGGAGACTCTCAGGCAAAAGTGCAGCGGATCCTGCGGTTGATTTCCGGTGGAGGATTGTCCATAACAGGATCGCACATCTTGTGCGGAGACTTCCTCTTCAGTGGTCACACGGTTGTGCTGACACTAACGTATCTGTTCATCAAAGAATGTAAGTAACTCATTCCCACCTGATGGGTTGTTGTAGTGGGAGAGATTGCTAGGCCCGGAAACCGATGGGAGCCTTTATTTTATTGGAATTGATAGCTGTGTGTGTTGTGTGTGTGTAAGAGGGAGAGGAGAGGGGAGGGGAGGGGGAGGGGAAGGGGGAGGGGAAGGGGAAAGAAAAGGGGAAGAGGAAGGGGGAGAGAGAGATTTGTTGTTCCACTTCCACTTGCTGATGCATTCCTTGGTTGCTTCTTGTGTGTGCCCTGCCTGGGGATCAAACCCACAACCTTGGTGGGATGACGTTCTAACCAGCTGAGCTCCCTGGCCAGGGCTGGCTTGAGGTTTTTTAAATTGTGTTAAGTTTACATACAGCGAGGAAAGAATTACATTCTCCTCGTTCTAATCTTTGATGGGAAGTAAAATGGCAATTCTGTTATCTTAATGCAACTCAACTTTAAAGTCGGCTCTCCACATAAACATGGCACTCCCTGTTTATGCCCATTCCCCATGCAATTGGGGAAAACAGTCACTTTCTAAATTATACATGTGCTGTTGTCCTGAATCAGCAGTGGTTCCAGGGGTCTCTCGGAGCAGCCTGCTTCTGGAATTAGATGCATCATTGATGTATATTTTGCTTTGCTGCCTTTTGACTGACTTGGACTCTCTCCTCGTTTGCCCCATTGTCATGAGTGGATTTAAATTCAGTCATGCGAGCAAACAAACACATGGGAACAAGACCACTTTGAGTAACGCCAGAGGGCTTCACCCAGCAGTGTGGACACTGCCACTGGGCCTGGGTTCCTATAAAGTCAGCCTGGCTCCTGGTACTCTGGGTCTTGCTGATGGAGAAAACATTTTTTTAACCTTGACACCACACAGAGTCCATTGTCTCTATTCATTGACAGCTGGGCTAGGATCCCACAGACAGTGGGGTCCTCAACTCTTAGACCTGCTACCTGTGGTGCCCCCTCCCCACTTCCTTCCTACCCGAGTGAGCCCTGGGCTGTTCACAGCCACTCGTTTTGGGTTATTAGTTTTCTCCTTCTGGAGACTTGTGGACCTCAGACTGTTCCGATTGAGGCCAGTAGGACAGACAAGTCCGTAAGCTCCTCTCCAGGAGCCTCATTCCTCGAGTTTCCTCCCATGCAGACTCACCGCGTCACTTCTGGTGGTACCACTTAGTATGCTGGCTGCTGAGTGCCGCTGGGATCATCTGCATTCTCGTAGCTCACGAGCACTACACGGTCGACGTCATCGTGGCCTACTACATCACCACACGGCTGTTCTGGTGGTACCATTCAATGGCCAATGAAAAGGTGAGAGCGGTGAAATGGCCCTCGGGTAACTTCTTTAGAGGCAAGGGAGCCCTTTCATACAGTGGGGTTTTGGTGGCTTAGTGGGAATGACTGCTGTTGCTGCCCAAGTGTGTGGTTAGCTCAGTTCAGTTCTTACCCTTATATCCATCACAAGTATAAATAACATTATATATATATATATATATATATATATATATATATATATATATATATATATATATATATATATATATATATAAAAGCCTAAGCGACCAAAAGACTGTACGACCGACTGGCCAGTCACTATGATGTGCACTGACCACCAGGGGCAGGTGCTCAATGCAGGAGCTGCCCCCTGGTGGTCAGTGTGCTCCCACAGCCAACCTCCCTGGCTGGCCAACCTCCTGTGGTCCCTCCCCCCAGCCAGTCAACCTCCCCTGGCCCCAATCATCCCAATTGCCGGCCAAGCTGAGGGACCCCACCCATGCATGAATTCGTACACCGGGCCTCTAGTTTAAGGATGAAAATGTATGATTACAGAGCACAGTGTTGTACTAATTCAACTGCTGTAATTTATATGAGAATTAAAGAAGTACAGATGCTAAATTAAAATGCAGGCACCTTCTCTACAGCAGCACTGAGGTGCAGCTAGATAACACCCCTGCCTTCAGAGAACTTAAGTTTGAGAACAACTTGGTAACTATTTTTAGAAGTCAGACCAATTAAGTGCCTTATGTCTAACTGGATTTAGTACATCTTCTGGTGATGTGGTGCTCTCTGGCTTCTTTCTTATTCTGGTTTCTGCTGCGTCGTGTTTCCAGATGCACTTTTTTCTTCTCCCACACGTTCTGAGAGCTAGCTCCAGTGCCACCTCTCTGGGAAGCCTTCCTGGACTCCCCTCTCCACCACAAGTCCTGAGATGGAATTGTCCCTCCCCTCCCTGTGCTTTCCTAGCCTTGGTGCATGTCCAACAGTTAGTCTGTGTGCCACGACCTACCCTGGGGTCGTCTTGCCATTTTGTCTGTTGCATGCAGAGTGTGGAGGGTTTGGGAGACATTGAAATGTGTGATTTCCAAAAGCTCCAAGTCCAGTTCTCATGGAGTGGTACCCACTCATGAGGGCCCTCTCTATGATCTGTCTGGTAGCTCTGTTTCCTGTTTTGTAGTCTCCTGTTGCCATCTTCTGTTTAGTTGTTAGCTGACACCATGGAACCAAACTTTCATCTTACCTCTTAAAAGTGCTCAACCTTGTGAGCTCTTCTCTCTCTCATTTGTCTTCCCTGACCCACAGATCTGACCACTCAGTTCCTGAAAATTGTTCCTCCTGGGTTACTGCCACCTGCATTCCTCCGTCTCCATTGTCACTGGAGTTGCTGGCAGGCGATTGGCATGAGCCACAGAGGGAAGCCAGAGAGGCTGGGGAGGGGTGGGACCGGGTCACATCCGGCCGGGAAGAGGCGCAGATAGTATGCCTTGGGATCTGGAGGCTGCTGCTCGTCTGCTGTTACAGCAAGTGACAGCTGAATTAACGGGGAAAGTCAGGACGCGTGAAAAATATGTCTCATTTTACTCTTCCCCTGCCTTTTACAGAACCTGAAGGTCTCTTCACAGACTAATTTCTTATCTCGTGCGTGGTGGTTCCCCATCTTTTATTTTTTTGAGAAAAACGTTCAAGGCTCGATTCCTTGCTGCTTCTCCTGGCCGCTCTCCTGGCCCCCTGGCTGCTTTAAGTCTTCGTGCAAGAAGTACTCACGGGTTCAGAAGATTGGGGAAGACAACGAGAAATCTACCTGAGGAGCAAAACAAAGGCTTCAGCTCTTATACCCCAAGAGGTATGGCTGTAACCAAAGGGATAGTTTTGTGTGTTTTTATTTTTTATTTTAGGAGAACTGACTGGTAAATGAAGAAGTGGACCAAATTTTGTGTAAACGGTTAGAAAGAGGAACCAAGTGTTACGCTTTGACGGTGTGCTTTTTTTTTACGCCTCCTGAGAACATTCTCCTGTGGCTCTTCCGTCATGGTGACAAGCCCTTCACCGGGACTTCCTGACGAGCTTGTAAAGAGGTGCCAAACCACACGTCCGCCTGTCCTTCGTCTTTCTCTCCATGAAAGCGTTTTATTTTGTTTCTTCAGGATTTCTTTTCCTCCAAGGTCAGAAGAATTTGCCAATGTTTTCAATAAATGATCTGGACAGATACAACCTAATGCTGAGAGTGGATTTGAGCAGTGGGCCTCGTAGTGAGGGGGAGACGCAGGGGTTGTGAGTAAACTGTGGGTGAACTTACTCTCCCTGTCCTAGGGAAGGTCAGGGTCAGGTCTGCAAACACGTACTGCTGCTACCACCCAGTGTGCTATGCGTCACTTTTACTTTTTTTTTTTTTTCTCTAACGGATAATTTTATTTAAACCATGAGAGAAACGTGATCCAAGTCAATATGGACATATTTGACACACCCCGCAGATGGGGCGTAAATATTTAATGTTAAGATCCCCCTGACAGATGCACAGGGAGCAGGGCTGTTGCTGCTCACAGCGGCCCTCGTTCGCACACTTGCTGAGCACAGGCTGAAAACACGTGTGTGAACGGTTGCTCGTGCCACGTGGGGAACAGGCCTGCATTTCTCGCCCTCGTCCCCCCTGGGTGAGGTCTGTTTCAGAGCTGCTCATTGGAACTCAGAGATGCAATGGGTCACATTTCATGAAACCCACTTCTTTCTAGTTGCCTTCTGCTTTATGGAAAAAGCAAGACAGAGTCCAAACGTCTAATAAATGCATCCTTGCCTTTTTGCAAGAGGCCCAGCTTCTTGTGAAACAGAGTGTTTATAGGAAGGAAGGACTAAGGAGACATGCCACAGCGAAGTCGGTTTACTCTGACCGCGGTGCTGCCCTCTACGCCCTGTTGGAATCCGGGTGTGAGACAGTACAGCTGGTCAACAAAGGGGGCTGGTCGTTTCTAAAGTTCTTTCAGGTGATGCAAAAAAAGATGGACTTGCTCAGATTTCATGCAGTCAGGGTTAGTGCGTTGTTTCATGCTGTTGGGGCTGCGGACAGTTCTTAATTTCTTACAGCGTCTAGGACCTTAGGAAAAGATCTGAAGTTACACAGCCATCAACACAGAGAACAGAGACACCACCTCTGTGGGAAGGCAGTTACATTTACATTGAAGGTAAAAATTTCCCACCCCTCAGGACGAAAACAGAACACAAAAACCACCCCTAAATTTGTCATGACCTAGTCAGCCCTGAGCTGACATACAAAACCGACCTTTAAATTACTTGAGCGAAGAAGCGCAGTGCACACTGAAATGTGTTCAGAAGGGTCTTTATCCTTTGGTGCTAAAATTCTCTGTGCTTCCAGTGTAGCCCCTGCTCTGTGTAATAGAAGAATCACTAAAGGAAACGTAGCTGAATTCAACACCAGGAAGAAAGATTTTCTAATCTGGTATTTCAAACAAGAAACAAAACCCTGAACCTTCTTGGCAGGTTCTGAAATGCAAGAAGTTTTTCTGGTATTTATCATCAAACCCGTAAACATATCCATAACCTTAAAAACATATCCATAACCTTACCAGACGTTTAGCTAGAATTCCACATAACCTTCGCCTGCTAAGTACGGGCACGTGTGAAAAAACAAGGTGTCCTGTGTGCAGACCCTGATGTCAAGTTCCTGTTGTCTGGTTGTGAGGGAAAACATCTGACGCCGAAGCCTGGGCTGTGCTGCCCTCACGCTGGTGCGTGGAGCCTCTGACTTGCATACGACAACCTGGTATGTCTGAGAGCCCTAGTCCTACATCCAGTTAAATTCCTTCATCAAATTAAACTAGGGAACGTATTTAGGCTTTTAAAATCCTGGCGCATTGATTGCTGGAGGCCCTCGAAATAGTAAGCCTCGCATTTTAGTCAGGTAACTAGTTTTGTTTTTAAATAATACCATCACCTTTCAAAGAACTTTTTAAAAGACTTCTGACGCCACCTGTGGACACTGCTGCTCCCATGCTCCTCACAGTGTATGCCCTCACGTGTGGTGCCAGAATAAGGGCGAAGGGGGAAACAATCAAGTTTCAAGGTGGGAAGGTGAGAAGAGTGAATCTCATTTCCATTTAGGAAAGCAAACCCAACATGCCACTTTGGAATATGAAACATGAACAATTACTAGACTTAGGGTGGTGACCGTTTCACAGGATATAGAAATAGGAAATCATTATGTTGTAAACCTGAAACTAATACGTCACTTATATCTGTTTTTAAAAATTTCAATCTTGCCTCTGAAACAGTAAAGTTTTGGAGCTCCTTCTCCTTGCTAATCAAGGTATAACATCGATTATTGTTTTTGTGAACTAGTGCTCCTCTTGGAAGCTTTTCCTATAATTTAGTCCTCTGTGCAGTATCTATAACATATAATTCCTCTAAATTATAACACTTTTTTTTCTGAATTCTTTGAAATGGAAATGAATTCCTCTCATTATAATTTTGGAGCTCCTCCACTAGCTCTGAAAAATAAAGCATTCTTCCTCAAGTCCAATGGGAGTAATTTGGAATTTTTAATTTAATTTACTGGCATCTTGGAAAACAAATTTTGCTGTGGAAGGAAGGCTGTTTTGAGTAGGGGCAAGCCTCTGGTCTGCTTTGTGGATGACTTTGCATTAGGTTCTTGGCTGTATATCAGCGCCTCCTTGTGGAAATATGTTATATGACTTTCAACACAAACCTGCCACTTTTAAAAGTGTATTTTCAAGTTTTCAAAAGGCATATGTTTTTTATTTACTTTTTGCCAATAATCTTGAAAGCATAATGCAAAAAGAATTATGTTAAAGGTATTTTAGGCCTTTCCCAAAGGGAAAATGTACTTAGATCACAGGGAGGTGCAATTCTAATCTTTTATCCATTTGGTCAAAGAAAATTTGCAGACCATTTTACCTCTCACCGTCACAATCATTAATGTCTCCCTTTATAGCTACCAACACTTTGTTTACTTTGAAACACCAAGTTGGCTGCCTTTTTTATTTTACAGGTTAGATAGAACTCATGCAGTTCCTTTTTTTTTTTTTATTGAAAGTTCACATCTTGTTCCTTGAATATTTTGAACATTTTTTTGAAAAAATTTTTAAATTGTTTATTTTTGTTTTACACTGTAAAACCAATTAAAAATTTAAGCTGGTCTTAGCACACTTCTGTAGTGTCAGGAAGTGTGAGAAGGAATTTCATAATAAATGTGTTTGCATGTTTAAATCAAGCATATTAAAAGTAATATGCTATGTGTTGAAGGTTTTTCTGTTTGTATGTATAAAGATTCCTAGCATTTTTGTTTAATGTCATTGTGTTGCAATAATTTAACTCATTTGACTTACTTGCTAAAAATGTTTTGTCTATTAAGAAGTGCTCTTGACTTCAATACCTAAACACTGAAAATTGTGTCTAAGGTGCCCAAAGATAAGTTTTTATAGAGATTTACACCTTATAAGTTGGGATTTGTTTTGTTATTCATTAATTTAACTATGCTGTGTTCTAAATGAATTATGAATGAGAATAGCTCTTTATTCTGAAATTATTTAAAACTGTCCTTTAAAAGAATAAGAGGAAGCTATAAAGATAAGCCAGTCTAGTTGCCAAGTTGGGATTCATTATTTAATTTAACTCCTATGCAATGATTAATGCTGCAAAATGTATGGTTATATTATGGTATATTTGCAAAAATATTATTATTATGAGGTTTGAGAGGTGTAGCCTATTGTATTCTTTCAGAAATTTACTGTACTGTTTCAATGTGTTAAGTGCCTTGTTGTAAAGTAAAATTTTAAGCCTAGAATGCATTATTTTCCTGACATATATTTTTCATTATGATATATACTGTATGTTATTGTAATAGTTTTATTAAATGCTTATGTTTTAATCAAATATGTGAATTTCAGAAGCTCTTTTCTTCTACCCACCGGTACCTTAATCATTGGTCTATCATGGGATTTGAATTCAAGTCCTTTTTTTTAAAGAGGAAATTATCTTTGTTTAGAAGTATGTTTTTCATGCTTGTGCTTTTGTATTTGTAAAAACATTTCAGGAGGAATGTAGAATTGTAACTATAGTATGTACTTCAAAATGCCATTTTACATTTACATTTTAAGTGCCTAATTGTTAGTTAAAACTAACTTATGTTTTTATTCTAAAGACATATGTGTACTTGGTTTCTAATCTCTTTGGCTTGCTTTAGGAAAAAAAAGAAGAAAAAAAAGCAAGAGCCACTACTTCCTAGTTACCCAATAAACCACCGTGACAGTATTTTCAAAATCAGTACTACTATTTCTTTCAATTAAAAAAAATTGTTTTCTTGAAAGATTTAAAAATTATTTAGTCTTATATACTTATTAAAACCACAAGTGCGTTTTTTTTTCAAGTACTATTTTTAAAATGAGCCGATAACTTAAACTGAGTGCTATTTTTCCTGCCCTTGGATTTAAGGCGAAAAATATAACTCAGCCCTGGCCGGGTAGCTCAGTTAGTTGGAGTGTTGGTCCGTACACGGAAAGGTTGTGGGTTCGATCTCTGGTTGGGGTGTGTGCGGGAGGCAGCTGGCCGATGCTCCTCTCCCTCTCTCTCCCTCCCTCTCTCTCTCTCTCTTTCTCTCTCTCACACACACACACACTCCCCCTCTCTTCCCCTCCCCCCATCCTTTCTCTAAAAATAAATAGACATATCAGGTGAGGATTAAAGAATAATAATTACTAACAACATAAGGTCCTTCACGGAGAAGAAAAGGCAGTTCTCTGCTCCATGGTTCTGATTCTCATGGTTTGCAAAGGGACAAAATCATGCTTCTTGGAGGAGAGCAGCGTCCTTCCTGTCAGAAGTAAATGTCATCATCCCGTCACGGGGGCAGGGGGAACGTCCTCGACTAAACCCTGACGGCATAGTCATTGCAACAGTGGACTGATGACTTGTCTTTGGACCCTCTGATGAAAGAGGAAAGTGTGACTCCCAAAGACAGGTTCAGTAGAATGAAGGGCTAGGGTAAGATAAGTAGAGTTCAAAGGCTGCGTTGTTGGCTAAGTGCAGGTTACTTTGGATTATCTGGGAACGATCAGAGTAGAGAGATCAGGAGAGGCTTTTGCCACCTGCAGCCAGGCCTCAGATGGAAAGCTGGTCCCATCCTCCCGTTGGAGACGTTAGCACACCAGTTTTGCTGGCTCTAGCCCAAAGAGCGTCCTTGTCCCGCGTGCATTATACCAGGAGCTGATGTGCTGCTGCACAAACCTCGACATCTGACATTTCATTTTCTTCTAGTAAAATACACGGCAATATCAGAAGCATGACCCTGGATCATTCACTGATACAGATTGGAACAGCACAGCTTGTGCACTGTCCACATAATGCACATCCCTCGTACGTGGCCTGTGTGAGGAGGCAGGGCATTTTACAGTTTCTATGCTCCACCTGCATTCTTTAATCTCCACAAAGCCCTGCAAGGCAGGCAGAGAATTGTGACCCCATTCTGTGAGATGAAAGAGTTGCTAGTGTCAGAGCTTGGAGCCTGAGTTCTGTTTTCTCTGTTTGGCGACCTTCCTGTCATAATTACTGGGGTTGCACCCCAGTCTGTTAAAGGTGCTGTTGGTGTTTATTTGTTAGGGAAGTTGATTCCCTTTTCAGCCAGTTAGTTTGTTTAAGAGGGAGACTGGTCCTGCCCTTTCTCTATAATAGAAGTGTCAGAGATGAAAGAAAATTAGTAAAATGTGTATGAAAATCTTCCTCCTATCAGAGTCTGGGGTGTGCCACAGGAACCAGAATCAAGTCCCCACTCAGCCATGTGTGCCGCGAAATCACGCGAGATCCAGACCTGGCTGGTCCCACCCCTCTCAAGCCCCATTGGGCAGGGGCACAGCCTCAGGTGCCCCAGCCAGGGGGGTACACCTTGAAGTCCCCTGTCAAGCCCCACATGGCTGGGGGCATGGCCTAAGTGTCCCTGGTCTGGCGCGAGGCAGGGGGGCTGTGGCCTGAGGTCCCCCATCAAGCCCTGGCAGGTGGGGGGCGCCACCTGAGATCCTCCAGCCTGGCGCCAGGGCAGGGGGTGCGGCCTGAGGTCCCTGCTGATTGCTTGTTAAGGCTCATTATGGGAACTTGGCCTCCACTGTGGGTGCAGCCATCTTGACAATTATGACATGATGGTCAATTTGCATATTCCCATTTTATTAGATGACTAGGGGCCTGGTGCACAAAAATTTGTGCACTTGTGGGGGGGGGCAGTCCCTCAGCCCGGCCTGTGCCCTCTTGCAGTCTGGGCCCCCTCGGGGGATGTCCACCAGCTGGTGTGCCTGGCCAGCCTGGGTGAGGGATTGAGGGCCGTTTACAGGCTGCCCACAGCTCCCATTAACCCAATGTCCCAGCGAGGCTGGCTGGAATCAGGTTTCTGGGGTTTATTTATCTTCTATAATTGAAATTTTGTTGCCTTGAGCCAAGGCCTAGGCAGGCAACAAAGCCTCCTGGTTGCTTCAGCTCTGTGGCTTCTATAATTGAAACATTGTTGCCTTGAGCAGAGGCCCAGCTGGCCTAGGCAGGTAGTTCCCTCCATGGCTGGTGCAATGGAAGCCTCCTGTTTGCTCTAGCTCTGTGGCTGCTGGCTGCCATCTTGGCTGGGTAAATTTGCATACAGCCACTCTGATTGGCTGGTGGACGTGGCTTGGCTGGTGGGCATGGCTTAGGTATAACGGAGTGAGGGTCAATTTGCATATTACTCTTTTATTAGATTAGATGATTCTCAGGACTTATTCCCAAGGGAATGTCAAAAAAGGAGAGATGAATGGCCTGCTTTCAAAGGACAGCACAGCCCTGCAGGATGGCATGGGATTGCTCCCCAAAGGACCAAAGTGCAGCCATATGATTGTTTGATCCTGGCATGAACTGGTGAGTTTTCTATGCTAAAAATCTGGCCAAACCCATATGTGTGTTTGCTTCTGGCCAAGTTTCAGGGCACACTTTACTTCAGTTGCTAGATCTAAGCACTCATCTCCTTTTCTTTCTAAGTTCCTTAAACAATGTATTTATTTGGGTAAAAGGAAAAGAAGTTGCTGTACACAGGCACTGCTAATAGGTCCCCCCTTGCCTGACAGGCACAGCAGGTGAGCCTCATAAGCTCCATTCACAGGCGAGGGAACTTCAACAGAGAGGTAAATGCTGGGCAGGGAGCGCACAGATGCTGATCCCAGAGTGCCCAGGCCCGTTGTTATCTCCCTGCACAGTGTGACAGAAGAGTCACCCATGTGCAAGGAATGCATACAAAGAAGACGTACCTCCGTCAGGTTTTGTGTTGAGAGCAAGGCGAAGGGGTGCTGGCCACTGAGCCCTCTGAGATCCCGTGGCCCCCACGTAGCAGAATTCCTGTTTCCACATGAACTCCAGTCCTGTCACCCATAAATATGTGCTTTTCCTCTTTATATTCTCATGCCTTGTAATTGGTGTGTGATTGGGGGGGGGGGGGCGGGTGTAAAACTGCTGCTCCCTTCATTCATCACATGGCTGCCTGAGGCCTGGCAGAGGATGGCAGAGGGGCAGTGGGACCAGGGGCGACTGAGCTCCCAGAACACACACCCAGTGTCTCTAGGAATGACAGCTGTGCTTGGAGATGGCACTAGTGAACATACTTTTTCTCTGGTCAGTTTCCTGGGTCATGGTTTGAAGACCGTGTTTCTATCTGACACTGGGAAAAGGGCATGCCCTGATGCCTTTGGGAACTAGCACATTCTTAAACTATGAACACTGATTTCTCTCAGTCTTGGCGGCAGGGGAGCCTGCGACCAGGGTGCCAGCACAGGGGCAGGCTCCCTTCCAGACTTCCTCACACTCTGGGGGGAGATCTCTTGTCTCTTGCTCTTATAATTGACACAAATCTCATGGGCCTCTATCCTCCTGACCTCATCTAAACCTAATCACACCCCAAAGATCACATCTTCTAAGGCCACCCTATTAAGGGTTAGGGTTTCACATGTGGATTTTGGGGGCACACAAACACCTGGGCTTTTTAATTTTCTCTAAGCACATCTTTTTAAAGCAAAGTGCACTGCTTACAGTACAGTCTCAAGCTCTTTGGGTTTCATGGTTCCTCCTAATCAGAGGCCTACCTTGCAAGGCACTTTCCTGCTGCTGTCGACCAGCAGCACCCTCTGCCCGGGTCAGGCTGCTCTGTCCTTGTCCTCTGTTCTGCAGTCATCAGACCTGCCCTGTGATGTGTTTCCCCATCCAGAATGTCACCTGGCTCCACAAGAGACAATACGGTGGCCCTGTGCTCTCCGGGTTTGAATCTCAGTTCTTCCAGTTCTCCTCCTTTTTAAAGAAGACCTTAAAAGGTTGCCTAACCTCTCTGTGCCTCGGCTTCTTTATCTGGAAGATAGAAATAATAATAGCCTGTGTCCCATAGAGTCGTTAGGAGGACTCAGTGAAAGGTGTTACAAGACACACATTCAGTAAGTGTTGGCCAAGTTCAGTTAACAAAAACGTCAGTACCATGGTTCCAGCCCTGAAATGATTCACATCCAAATCTTGCCTGTCCTGAGAGTTCAGAGGAAGTCTAATCTCCTGAAAGCTTTATCTTCTCTGAGTTCCTCCCTACAGACACACACAATTGCCAAAAGTGAGGTACAATCACCAGTTTAAGATGTAAAAAATACATCCTGTTTCCATACCAAATTAAAATTCCTTTAAAGAGAATTGTCTTAGTGTTCATTTCCGTGTCCAATAAAGTGCTCATCAAAAAAGGTTATTCAGCAAATACTGACTGAATGAATATTTTGAAATGCCTTGTGTATTTGGGCTATTCACAGAATTTATGAAGATTCCATGGAAAGGAAATTGTCTATTATGCCACAAAATAGTTTGCTTTAAGATAATTGAAACATTTATCAAACCATCGTATGTTTATAACTTGAAAATGTCTCAGTAGCTACCACACAATATGTGTTTTGATAAAAAATATGGATTGAAAAGTCTGAAGTGGAAAATTCAGACTGTGGATGTAGCCCCTAGGATTCATTCCTCAGCAGCTGCTTCCCAGCCGTCCGGCCCTGGGCAGGCTCCTTTACTCATCTGAGGCATTATGTCCCCTCCGTAAAGTGAGAGTGAAGAAACCAGCTCCTAATGTCATGATGATGATCAGAGATAATGTATAGGAGAGAGGTGGCTACTTCCTGACTCATTAACACTTAATAACGTCTAAACTGCCTTTTAAGCAATTTAAGAATTTTTAAATTAAAAGAACTTAAGGGTTTTTAAAGGAAGCATTTTTTAAATATAAGGTACAAATATTTGTCCTGTTGTACGAGTTTCTGGATATCAGCTGATAACAATGTTAAGTGTTTAAGCGTATGTTTCCAAAGGCCCCACATACCTTCCCTTGCATACCTTCCGCACATTTGTTCGGCTCTGGACTCATTATTTTACTATCATACTAATAAGGTACATTAATTTATTTTACTGTATTTCTCCAAAAATATCCAGAAAAGCCATTAATGAATTACTAGTATGGAAATACTTTTTCTTAAAAAAAAAAAAAAAAAAAAAGACAATTCATTTAATAAGGTAAACTCTGGCCCTGCCACCAAGACCATGGGATTAAGAGTGATCATTTTATCCCAATCATAAGTATTACAGTGGGGTCATATGTCTGGCCCAGTATTGTACCATCAACCATGTTACTAGATTGTACCAGTAACTACTGTAGTTAGCTGACTTCTTTATGACCTGCCAATCTCTCCAAGGAAGTACCAGAGGTTGGGCAAGCCCAAAAGGGTGCTGAGATTCAGTATCAAAGAGAGTTGAGCTCAAAAGCAGAAGTTGGTGAGGAATGTTTTGTTATACAGCAGCCTTCGCAAGAGAAGTGATAAGAAATCTGCTGAAGCTTTTAAAAATGAAACTGCTTAAACAGAAAAGTTCACAAATATATGGAAATTTAACCATCACATTTTTAACCAGTGGGTCAAAAGAGAAATCCCAAGGGAAATTTGAAAATACCTTGAGACAAATAATGATGAAAAATAGCAGAGCAAAACATATGGGATACAGCGAGAGCAGTACTAAGAGGGAAATTTATAACTATACATACATACATTAAGACAGAAGAAAGATCCCAAATCAATAACCTAACTGTAAAACTTAAGGACTAGAAAAAGAAGAGCAAACTAAACTCAAAGCTAGCAGATGGAAATAATAATAAAAAAAGAGTGAAGAAAAGTTAATAGAAAAACAATAGAAATCAATGAAACATAAAATTGGTTCTTTGAAAAAAGCAACAGAATTGATAAACCTTTAACTAGATTGACTTAAAAAAAAGGTTCAAATTGCTAAAAGCAGTTTGAAATGGATACATTACTACTGTTTTTATAGATATCAAAAAAACAAAACAAAACGAGTACTATGAATAATTGTATGCAAGCAAATTGGATAACAGATGAAATGGACATATTTCTAGAAACACAAAACCAACCATTACTAAATCATGAAGAAATATAAAATCTGAATAAACCTATAACTACCAGGAGAATTGAATAAGTAATCAAAAACCTCACAACAAAAAAAAAGCCCTGGACTAGATGACTAGACTGGTGAATTCTACCAAATATTTAAAGTAGAGCCAACACTAGTCATTCTTAAATTCGTCCAGAAAACTGAAGAGAAGGGAATATTTCCTAACTCATTCCATGAATCCAAAGCCAAACAAAGACACTACAAGAACACTTAAGACCAGCATCCCTCATGTATATTGTCGTAAAAATCTTCTATAAACATTGGCAAAACCCAGTTCAGCAGCATATTGAAAGGATTATGTGCCATGACCAACTGGAATGCAAGGGTGGTTCAACAAGTGAAAATCAATCCATATAATACACTATGTTAACAAAATGAAGCGGGGGGCGGGGGGGAGGGGAGGGAAGAAACGTGATCATTTTAATTGATGCAGAAAAAACATTTGAGCCTTAACCGGTCTGGTTAGAGCATCAGCCTGCATACCAAATTGTTCCATTCTGGACAAGGGCACATGCCCTGGTTTCGGGCTCGATCCCTAGTAAGGGGCATGCAGGAGGCAGACCATCAATGATTCTCATCATTGATGTTTCTCTCTTTCCCTCTCCCTTCCTCTCTGAAATTAACTATATATATATATATATATATATATATATATATATATATATATATATATAATATATATATATATATATAAAAGCATTTGACAAAATTCCACACCCTTTCATAATAAAAATACTCAACAAACTAGAAATAAAAAAGAAACTGCCTCAACATAACAAAAGTTTTATATGAAAAACCCATCGCACTCATTGTTTATACTCTTAAGATTGGGACGACAGCAGAATATAAGCTTTTGCCATTTCCATTCAACATAGTATTAGAAGTTCTAGCCAGAACAATTAGAAAATAAAAAGAAAGAAAAGGCATCCAAATTGGAAAAAAGAAGTAAAATTAACTCTGTTCACAGATGGTTTTATGTGTAAAAATACTAAAGATTACACACACACACACACACACACACGAATACCTGTTAATGTGTATAAAATCAGCAAAGTTGTAGGATACAACATCACACAAATATAAGTCATATTTCTATATACTAAAAACAAACAATGAAAAGGAAATTTATAAAACAATTTGGTTTAGGAACTTCCAGCCAAGATGGTGGCACAGGTAAATGCGGTATTCACCTCCTCCCCCCATAACCACTTTAAAATTACAAGTAAACTACAAAATTACAACTAAACCATCATTCAGAACTGCCTGGAATCAAGCTGATTAGAAGTTCTACAACTAAAAAATTATAAAAGAACCCACATTAAGATTGGTAGGAGGGGAAGAAGTGCAGAAAGGGCTGGTCCTATGCCCACATGTGATGGATAAAAATCAGAAGGGATACCTTGGCTCTGAAAGTCCCCCTTGAGGAGTGAGGGGGGGCCAGTCCCACACTAGCCCCCCATCTTAGGGTTCTAGTCCCAGGAAGAGAAGTCCCTTTAACTTCTGACTATAAAAACCAGTGGGAATTGAGGCTGAGAGAGGCTGCGGCTGCTGGAGTCCCAGGCAATTCCTCTTAAAGAACCCAGGCATGGACTTACTCAGACTCACTCCCTCTGAGCACAGGGACAACAGCTTGAAAGGCACCAGAGATGTAGGTGGAGGAACTGAATTGCTTGGCATTAGGGTGAGAGCTGGAGGGGCAGCTTTCTCCCTGTCAGAAGTGCTGCCAGAGGCCAATGTTTCTTTGATGAGCTCTTTCCCCACAGAGCCAGCAGACAGGCATCCTATCTGAGTCTCCATTAACTTAGTTATGACTGTTTGCCTGCCCTTGGTGATTTCCTGAGATCCCCACTCCACTCAACTTTCTGGTGCACCCAACCTATTTCCAGTAGCTTTGCCATAGGAGTGGCCCGTCTTGACTCAGGCTTCAGATCTTCCTAAAATCTCTCAAACATGCAGCATTTGTCCTCGATGAGCCCAGTACCTCTAGCTAAGTGGCCCCAGGCCTGACACTAGCCACAGCCAGTCTTGGTTCACAGCTTGGTCTCACCTGGGCACCTACAAGCCCAACACAAGAAGCATCCATCTGCAGATCACTTTGTAGTTTATGCCTGACGGCCCTGGAGCATAACACAGGTAGTGGATGACCTTGGCCAGCATCTCTCAGGAGGCCCCAGAGCCAGTGCACCCAGAAGACAGCTTTAGACCACATCAAAGCACCACCCAACCACCTCCACATGCGACACACTCAAGGGCAGACTCAGTGATTCTTGCTCTTCAGTGGGTCCCTGCACAACTGACCCTCCAAGGTGGTTGAAGGTCACAGGTAGTCATTACAGCTGATCGGCCGGGGTAAATCCCCTCCATTGATATGCCAATAGCAATCAAGACTCAACTACACAAGAGGTGTACAGCTCACATGGGAGGGGGCAGAGGATGGGGGGGGGGTTGGCACTTCTAGTGCCCAGCTATGATAACTGAGAAGGATGTGCACTAGACCAAGCATATCAAACTCAAAGGCTGACACAGACCAAATAAACAAGGTTTAAGTTTATGTGGGCTGCAAAAAACAAAAACTTCAATTTTCATAGAAACGTAGGTTTATTGTGATAGAGACATGCTGAATACAAAGGGCTGAAACAAATGAGCCATCATTAACAAAAAATAATAGAAAATTTTAATAAAAATTTACATTTTTTTCTTGAACATTAACTTACCAGACACTGAATAACTGCACAAATTAATAAGCATAACACAAATAAACCTATTTTTCTTGTTCTCCGAAAGCAAAGTATTTCCTGTTGCACACACCAAACAAGTCAGTTCAAGACTAATGACGTGGCAATCGGCTGCTAAAATATTCGTTACTAGTGTTAGTGGGGAGAACTGGTGCACCTGCGAGTAAAACTTGTAAGGGAAATGAATGCAACACGATTATAGTAATCAGTCATTATCGAACGTTGTAGTTCATTATTAATAATTATCTTGTATAAGAGGATATTGTAAAAATTAAATTATGAAGTTTTTATTAAAATGTTTCTTACATACCGTTATATTGGTTGGGCCGCGAAAATATTCATTGTGGGCCGTATGTGGACCACAGGCTGCGAGTTTGACATGCTTGCACTGGACCCTACAGGACATCTACTACATTAGGCCACACTACCAATCCTGAGAGATGTAGCAGCTCTACCTGTACTTAGCACTATTTGTAACAGAAAGAAACTGGTGGTAACCTAGATATTATTAACAGAAGATTTTACTAATAAATTGTGACATATTTACATGGATTTCAAAATGATCTTGGTTTCACCTTTACAAAGCAGACTAAATGATTCTATTAAAACTAAGGCATGCCCTGGCCAGTTTGGCTCAGTGGATAAAGCACCGGCCTGCGGACTGAAGGGTCCCAGGTTTGATTCCGGCCAAGGGCATGTACCTTGGTTGCTAACACATCCCCAGTGGGGAGTGTGCAGGAGGCAGCTGATCAATGTTTCTAACTCTCTATCCCTCTCTCTTCCTCTCTGTAAAAAATTAATAAAATATATTAAAAAAAATAAAACTAAGGCAGACGTTGGTATTCCTTCTCAGAAACCCTTTTATGGTTCACCATCTGCCACAAAATAAAAGCCACGTTCTCCACCAGTGCCCTCTTTGATTTCATCTCTAACTGCCTCTTGCCTTGCCTTCTTCATTCAAACCTTGTTCCTGGAGAACTCAGCAGAATTCAGCTTCAGGGTCTCTGCACTTGCTGTTTCCTCTGTCTAGACTGCTCTTTCCCACCTCCTCCCACATCTGCAAACTTCCCATCAGGTGATCATCCATCTATTCAAGACAAGCCT
>PVJC01033112.1:0-19500 GCA_004026665.1 Murina feae | reverse complement strand
TTTTTTTTTTTTTGCTTTTCTGGTTGGGTGTTTTTTGCTTCTTCATATTTCATATCTTTGACTTGATTCTTGCAATCCTCTAGTCTACTGTTGGATCTCTGTATATTATTTTTTATTTCAGTCAGTGTTTGCTTAACTTCAGATTGGTCCTTTTCCATTTTTTTGGTATTCTCATTAAGATACTTGAAGGTCTCACTTAGTTATTCGGAGGTTCATAGAAGATTCTTGAGTAGCTTTATAACTGTGGTTTTGAACTCTATATCCAGTCAGTTGCTTTCCTCCATTTCTGTCATTTGTGATCTGTTTCTTTGTCTCCGCATTTTAGCTGCTTCCCTGCGTTGATAGAGTGGCTTTCTGTGCTAGGTGTCCTATAGGGCCCAGTGATTCAGCCTCCCCAATCACCTGGGGTAGGCACTCTTGGTGTACGCCTTTGAGGGTGGGGTGCACAGTCTTGTTGTAGTTAAGTCTTAATTGCTATTGGTGTCACTGAAAGGAAATGACCTCCAGGTCTTTCTCCTTGTTGTTTGGGGTTTGGAATTTTTGAAGTTCTCTGTTCCAGCTTCAGTCTGTTAGGTTAGGCTGCAGGCAGATAGGCACATAGCTTGGATGGGGTTATAAATTGGGTAGGGCGAGGTCTCAGAATCACTGGGGCGGAGCAACCTGTGATGGCTGCCCCTCAGCTGGCTCTGTGGCTTTTCCCCATTTTGGTGTCTCCACACCCTGGCATCTGTGCGCTCGAGTCCCCGAGTCTCGGAGCTCCACATCAATGATCTCTGCTAACAGCTCTGCCAGAATGTCACTCGTCTTCCACCCCATTGCCAGACCACCCACAACGCATTCAGTGCGACCCTGGAGCTTGTAAACCCCTTCCAAGCTGTGGACCCAGGTGCAGCCGCCGCCACTGTTTGCCTGCATCACTACCGTTATGCGTGAGTTCATATCTCTCTGTTTTGGAGCCAGGAACTTCTACTCAGTCTCAATGCACTCCTTCTCTTGCCTTCTAGTTGTAAAGCTTCTACTCCCTTGGTTCTCGAGGATGGTCGTTTAGCTTTATAGTTGTATTTTTTAATGTGGTTGTGGGAGGCTGCACATTCAGGTATATGCCTTATGCCGCCATCTTGGTTCTTTTCATATGTTTTATACTTTCAAATTTTTCTCACAATGAAAATATGCTGTTTACAACATTAGGAAAATAAAACTGACTACAAATTTAAAGGAATTAAAAGAAAACTAAATAATTACTCTTAGACTTTCTACATTAGCAAAGTGATAGCATCTATTAGAACTTTTATATATCTTCAGATTTTCCTCTTTGCTTCCATATCATCAAAGACCACATGAATAAATGTTAAAGATTCAGAAAAATCATGCGGTATTTGTCTATGTTTCTTTCTCTCTGTGTCATAACCTATTTATAAGAGTAATTTCTGTGCATTAATAAACAAACATTTTTATCGTTATGCATTGCTAGAGCTTAAAGGACTACTCTGAAATACCATTATGTATTTTATAGAAACATGCAGATCCAGAAAAAAAATGCTAAAAAGGCAAAACTTACAAGCATACAAGAGTTTCAACAGTTATAAATAATCCAATTAAAAATGGGCTGAGGACCTAAATAGACACTTCTCCAAAGTGAACACACAGATGGCCAATAGATATATGAAAAATCCTCAGTCACTAATCATCAGAGACATGAAATTAAAACTATAATGAGATATCACCTCACACATGTCAGAATGGCTACTATCAGCAGATCAACAAATTACAAGTGCTGACAAGGATGTGAACAAAAGGGAATCCTAGTACACTGTCGGTGGGCAGGCAGACAGGTATAGACACTATGAAAAACAGTATAAAGTTCCCTCAAAAACTTAAAAATGGAACTGCCATTTGACCCAGCCATCTCACTTCTATGAATATATCCAAAGAAACTTGAAACACCAGTCAGAAAGATATATACATCCCAACTTCATAGCAGCACTTTTTATAATAGCTAAGATCTAGAAACAGACCAACTGCTCATCAATAGATGAGTAGATAGAAAAGCTGTGGTACATCTACCCAATGGAATACTACTCAGCAATAAAAAAGAAAGAACTCTTACCATTTGCAACAGTATGGATGAATCTGGAGAATAGTATGCTGAATGAAATAAGCCAGTCAGAGAAAGATAAGTATGACATGATCTCACTCAGATGTAGAATATAATGAACCAAATAAACCAATGATCAAAAATAGATCCAGATACATAGAAGCATGAACAGACTACTGAACCTCAGAGGGAAGACAGGGGATGGTGTATGGGAAGAAATCAACCAATGAACTTGTATGGGTATATGCATAACCCATGGACACAGACAATGGGTTGATGAGGGCCTGGGGGAGGGAGTATGGGACCAGAGTGGACTGGCAAAGGTTAATGGGGGGAAAGGAGGACCTATTTAATACTTCCAACAATAAAGATTTTTTAAAAAATTATGTGGTACATTTATACAATGGAATACTATGCAGACATAAAAAGAGGATCTCTTATCCTTTCAGGCAGCATGAGGGTCCCAGAGAGTACTATGCTAAGTGAAATAAGTCAGTCAGAGAAAGACAAGCATCATACCATCTCACTGATATGTGGAATCTAATGAACAAAATAAACTGATGAACAAAATAGATCCAGAGACATGGAAGCATGAAACAGATTGATGACTTTTGGGGGGCAAAGAGGAGGGGGAAGTAAGAGATTAACCAAAGAACTTATATATATGTACACTGGAAGCCTGGTGCACAAAAATTTGTGCACTCTGGGGGGTTCCTCAGCCTAGCTTGTGCCCTCTCGCAGTCTGACCCCTCGGGAGATGTCCACCTGCTGGCTTAGGCCTGCTCCGTGGGGGATCGGGCCTAAGCTGGCAGTCAGACATCCCTCTGGTAGCCCAGGAGCCCTCGGGGGATGTCCACTTGCCAGCAGGGAGCAAGCCTAAGCTGCAGTCAGACATCCTTAGCACTGCTGAGAAGGCAGGAGAGGCTCCCACCACCAACACTGTACTGGCAGCTGTCAGCCTGGCTTGTGGCTGAGCAGAGCTCCCTCTGTGGGGAGCGCACTGACCACCAGGGGCAGCTCCTGCATTGAGCATCTGCCCCCTGGTGGTCAGTGTGTGTCATAGTGACCAGTCATTCCCAGTGGTTCTGCTGTTAGGGTCAATTTGCATATTATGCTTCTATTATATAGGATAGAGGCCTGATGCATGGTGGGGGTCAGGTGGTTTGCCCTGAAGGGTGTCCTGGATCAGGGTGGGGTTCCCACTTGGGTGCCTGGCCAGCCTGGATGAGGGGCTGATGGCTGTTTGCAGGTTGGCCACAATCCCTGCAGAGTGGAGGTCCCCACTGGGGTGCCTGGCCAGCCTGGGTGAGGGGCAGATGGCTGTTTGCAGGCTGGCCAATCCCCCTACTGGAGACCCTCTCCCCATGAGGGTGTGGCCATCCTGGGTGAGGGACTGATGGCTGTTTTCAGGCTGGCCAAGGCCCCCAGTGACTCAAGCTTCCAGTGAGGCTGGCTGGAAGCAGGTATCTGGGGTTTATTTATCCTCTATAATTGAAACTTTGTTGCCTTGAACAGGGGCCACAGCTGGCCAGGGCAGATGGGAAGCTTGGCTTCCTCCATCGCTGGGGCAACCAAGCCTCCTGCTTGCTCCAGCTCTGTGGCTGCCAGCTGCCATCTTGGTTGAATTTGCATCTAGTCGCTCTGACTGGCTGGTGGGCGTGGCTTTGGGTGTAGTAGAGTGACACTAATTTGCATGTTTTTCTTTTATTAGTGTAGATATGCATAACCCATCGACAAACAATAGTGTGGTGAAGGCTTGGGGAGGGGGATGGAGCAGCGTGGAGGGGGTCAATGGAGGGAAAAAGAGGACATCTGTAATACTTTCAACAATAAAGATAATTTTAAAAAAAAGAAGTTATATATTTTAAACAGGTAAGGCCAAATGAGAAAGCATGGTGGTGGGATTTAACATTTGACAGTTTAATTATCCATGGTGATTTATACTACTTTACAATGTACACACCTTGATATCCTAGTTCTCACTTTGAAAACCAATTAGTTACTTAGGCAATGACACTCTCACTCTGGGAATTGGGATTCACTACCTACAGCAATGTCATTGCATAATTTGTGACATCCAAGCCTTAATGCATTTTGTATCATAACCTTTCCCAGGGATTCTACTTTCAAGTGTTTAGAATGTGAAATACAATGTCATAAGCCAATGAGTTGTCTCCATCTATTCATCATAGACTCATTTGTCTGCCTAAATCTCCTTTTTTTAAGAAAGGAAGAAACTGCTGTTTAAAACATATAAGCCACAGCTCTGAGGCTTAGTTTTCACCTCAGTAAAGTTAAGATGTTAGATTAAATGACCTCTGAGTCCCTCCGAGCTCCAAATCCTCTAATTCTACCATCTGGTCACCTCAGGCTATAGAGTTCAGTGAAGTACTTACCATGTCAACTAATTGAAAAGTATTCATGAATAGCTCAAGTAAAAGCATTTTAACAATTATATTTTAACAAATATAAGCCTAATTTTTAAAACCAGCATTAGTGGGATTTCCCATTCTTCTCTTTTTCCACAAAACAAGGCATATCTCAAGTAAATAAACACACAGTTTATTCAATTAATATGTTTAAATTATAGCTGGCAAATTGTCAAAATATCCAAATCTAAGGCATGAAGAAAGAACTTGAGTTTTTTTTGCACAGACTATAGAAAAATAATCTAAACTAATAAAAGCGTAATATTAAAATTAACCATTTCTTCGGGATGGCCTAAGCCACGCCCACCAGCCAATCAGAGTGACTGTATGCAAATTAGCCCAGCCAAGATGGCGGAGGCCGCAGCCCTGGGCTCCACCATCTTGGGAGCCTAGGTCCTGGGAAGGTATCTGGCGCCCTGGGTCACCAGATGCTTTCCCCAGCGGAGAAGCCTTCCGGGGAAGCGGGGACCAGCCTGGCGGGACCCGCAGCCCCCTGCTGGGAGGCCCATCTGGTGGCCAGCGCCACCGGAACGGCCTCCCGAGGGAAGCGGGACCCCGCAGCCCCCTGCTGGGAGGCCGATCTGGTGGCCAGCAACACTGGAATGGCCTCCCAGGCGGAGAAGCCTGGGGGGTGGGGGACCCCATGCCCCCTCCTGGGAAGCCTATGGGGTGGCCAGTGCCACTCCATTGCTTCCCAGGCAATGGCCCAGAGGGTCAGTGGAAGCTGTGGCCGGCCTGAAAACTGCCTTGGCCCCTCATCCAGGCTTGCCACACCCCCTGGGGTGAGGATCTCTACTGGGGTGCTTGACCAGCCTGCAAACAGACATTGGCCCCTCACCCAGGCTGGCCAGGCACACCAGCAGGTGGCCATCCCCAGATGGGTCCCAAGCTGTGAGAGGGCACAGGCCGGGCTGAGGAACCCCCCTCCCCCACCACCCCAGTGCACAAATTTTTGTGCACCGGGCCCCTAGTTATATCTTCAGGTTATTAACTTGGTTAGATCACAGTTACCCAGTTATCTTTGTAATAAATATGCCAAAACATGGCAACTTTCTATCAAATAACTTTATGCTCTATTATACTGGTGTCAGGAATGTTTTAACTTAAATTTCAGAAGTCTTTACAAAATAATTCATTTATACTGCCATACCTAGAGATTCTATCACATTCATGATCATCTACTGTGCTCAGAAAATGTAACTAATTTTTTTCTTAAAGTAACATGTCAAATGCAGGGAAAATTTGACTCTCTGTACCCCACCTCCACCACCTTGCTGACACCCACATTAACGCAAATAACCCAAGCACCATATGTTGTAGCACAAGTGTTAATGAGATGTCAAGTTGTGCAGTTGAGACTTGTTACTTTGATGATCCCATGTTAGACTGTTAAAAATGAAACTAATTAAAGCATACCCTGAGTGTGAATTTCACTAGGTACAAGGGGGAAAGGAAATTTTACACATTGAGAACAAGTTAGACTTTATGTCCAGAGTTCTTGGAACCTATAACCTGACCATACAAATTTAAAAAACAAAAACATTCTGCTTACCCAGAACACCCATATGTAATGCTCTTCAATACCGGAACACTAGCATTGTGCTCCCCTTGTCATATAGACTTATATTTCTTTTAGAGTCCCAGCTTTGTAGCCTATAAGAATGTACCTTCAGCCCGGCTGGTGTGACTCAGTGGTTGAGCATGGACCCAGGAACCAGGAGGTCACGTTCAATTCCTGGTCAGGGCACATGCCCGAAATGCGGGCTCAATCCCCAGTAGGGGGGCAGGCAGCTGATCAATGATTCTCTCTCTTCATTGATGTTTCTATCCTTCTCTCCCTCTCCCTTCCTCTCTCTGAAATCAATAAAAACATTTTTTAAAAGAATGTACCTTCTCTACAGCCCTTCTTACAAGCTACAAAGTAGAAAAGATTGAGAAAAAGGGAGAGTATCCTCACATGTCACAGGGAATCAAGACCATTTGTTTTGTTTTGTTTTGTTTTTGTTGCATAAAGTATTACAAAGATTAGTACATATATCTCTTTTTTCTCTCTCTCTTGCCCTTCCCCCGGCCTCCTCTACCCCCCAGGGTTTTGTGTCTATTGGTTATGCTTATATGCATGCATAAAAGTCCTTTGGTTGATCTATCAAAAGACCATTTGTTTTAAAGAAAAATTAAAAATTAACATCTGAAAAAATATAACATACCAAAAGCTTAACAGACTGTATTTGTTTAAAATGTATCACTAACTTCAGTATATTAAATCAGATTCAAATTAGAGAATTGTAGATTTCCAGGAGCATACATAACTTTAGTGATGCCAAATAGTTTCATCTAGTGAGAGATCCAGCACTGGGTATTAAGATGCTAGTGATTATCTGTTCAGCCACTATCCACAATCATTGCATTTGCTATTATAAAACCAAGATGGACATACTTGGATGATTTAAAACCTGGTATAATCCAGATAGAAACCCTAGAGAGAATACACAGATGCCTGGGAATTTATTTATATCACATTGCAATCTATCCTGCTTATCTCCTTTGTTCCAATGATCAGATAACCATTGACAAAGGTTGGGTTCCAAGTAACACAGATTCCCTTAGACAAAATAAATGGTTTCCCACCAAAAGAAAATAAAAGGATTAGAAAACTTACAAATCAGGTGTCGTTGTGTTCTAGGGACACAGAGAATTAGTGGATGCAAGGAAAAAGCAAGATTGTGGTGATGGTTTCACAGATGTTTACATATTTCCAAATTCATCAGATTGTATATATAAAATTTCATTTATTTATATATCAAGTGGATCTCCATAAAGCTCTTTAGGGAAAAGTTTTTGGAGGATGGTTTTATTTTATGGTATTCATTTTGGAAAACATGGAAATAATAAAATTAACATGAAAAATTTCTTCTTGTTTGTTTAGAATCTATCACCATGGCTTTCTCTCTTGGTTTTGTAGGAGGATAAAGGAATTGCAAAGACTAAGAGAAAAAAGAACATGTCTTTCAAGGTTCAATAAGATTAATTTTTTAAATTAACACAAATACAAGATTAAAAAAGAACATGTCTTTCAAGGTTCAATAAGATTAGTAAATTAATATTCATATAGAATTTTATTTTTTACAAACAATTTTTGAAGACTGGGCAATATTGGAGATGAAATGGTCAAAAACAAACATACTCTAAGGAACGTTTAATAACTTTTATAGAAAGTATTATGACATCCATTTTTTCCCTGATGGGAGGTAATTAATTATCACGTTGGTTTCTAAGCAAGAAGTCATTATTCTTGATGAAAGGAGTAAGATATATAGACTGGAGTGGGATGGCCAACATAAACAAGAAAACTAGGAGGAAGAATGCCGTTCCTTGTTGAAAACATAGTCAGTCCTTATGCAGAACTTGATGGAAAAGCCACATCTTCATCAAAGTTAAGTGATAAAGATTTGAACTTTAGTAGAATCTGAGAATAATCCACAAAGAGTATTATGATCTAGGGAAGCAAAGAGGCACCAAATTCCATTGAAATTAGAAAACAGAAAGAATCATTATTCCTTGGGAAAAGATGAACCCAAACCAAAAGAGAAGCACTCCCTTAGTCTCAGTCATTGAACTTTTTCACCAATTATTTCACCTTCTTTGTGAAACAAAACTAGAAAACAGCAAAGCTCCACTCCACAGTAAGATAATGTACCTATATCTAGGCTAGTTGTGTCATATATGTAGTTCCCTTTGTGGAGTATGGTTTTTCTTAGACTCAACTGACTCTTTGTTATCTTCAGCAGGTTTTGACTTGAAGAAGTCCCTTTAGTTTTAGAGATGAATGAGAATTAGGTGGACCTTGGGAGATTTTTAACAGTTAAGATTTGGTGTCATGAATGGATATTACATCCTTGACAAAGTTTCATTCCCTCTGAATTTTTTAAATTAACACAAATACAACCACATTTGATATTCACAAAATTAATGTGAAATTGATGGGGCAGATATTAATTCTATGTTATGACAATGCTATTAAAGTCAGTTGTTTAAGCTCAGACAGTTTATAGGCATATTATACATATCATATATATAGCAGTTATTGTATATTACATTATTATATTTTATATTATAGTATTCTATTCTATCCTATTTTACCTGCTATAAATGTACAATGGTTCTAAATCTAAAATCCTTTGCTCTAGTCAGTAGCACACTGAAAGCCTAAAACTCTCTCAGGTAAAAACAATCTAAAAGCTCTTCACTCTTTCATTTAATTTTAAACTCTATAGTTCTCAATGTCAAGCCAAATTCGTGTTGTTATGGCTTTTTTTGTTATTTTGAACTGCAACACTTAAATTTACTAAGTTTTTATCATTCCAGACAATATTTTGCATAAAAATAAAACAAACTCAAAGAATGATCAGTGCAATTTATATGTTCAAATGACAGAATTCATCCATATGTTTTCCCTGCTGACATATCAGGAAAAAAGCTTAGGTTAGGGATACACCATTATATACGCATCAAAATGGCTAAAATTTCCACAACTGAAAATTCCAAGTGTTGACAAAACCATGGAGTACCTACACTGTGAAAATTACTTCAGAAAAATGGTCAGCCAGTGTCTATTAAAACTGAACAAAGAAATTTCTTCTGCTGCTGAATATCTAAAAGAATCACATATCTATGAACACAAAAAGACACAAAAAATTACATAGCTTTACTCATGGTAACACCAAACTGAAAACAATCCAAATATTCAAGGGTAGCCACAAGCCAAATCCAGCCTGTCAATTATTTTCTAAATTATTAGAACACAGCCATACCTATTCATTTCCACTTGTCCATGACTGCTTTTATGATAAAGTGTTGAAACAAAAATCACATGGCCCACAAAACCTAGAACACTTACTCTTTAGCCATTTACAGATTAAAGTCTAGTGACTTCCAATCTACAGTATAATAGCCAACATTTTTTGTGGTACATTCAAACAGTGAAATACTATCTAAACTAATAAAGGCGTAATATTGAAATTAACCGTCTCTTTGGGACGGGTAAGCCATGCCCACCAGCCAATCAGAGCGGCTGTATGCAAATTAGCCCAGCCAACATGGAGGCTGCCACTCACGGACCTGAGTAAACAGCAGCTTCCATTGCAGCAGGAGTGAAACTGAAACTGTTTGCGGCCCTTGGCCAGCCGGCTCGGCTTATCCTGGCTCCAGGCAAAACATTTTTGCAACAAAGTCTCAATCATATAAGACTCAGGAGCTGAAACAAACAGCAGGCTGGGCCCACTACTATCGTTATCTGCCTAGGAAACTGCTTAAAAGGAACAGTGTATCAATTATAGAAACCACTAGCTGAAGCAGAAATAAGGCTTCGTTACCTGCCTAGCCTCGGCTTAAAGGAACAATGCATCAATTATAGAAGATAAATAAACCCCAGAAACCTGCTTCCAGCCAGCCTTGCAGGGACATTGGGTCAATGGGAGCTGTGAGCAGCCTTAAAGCCTGAAAACGCCCCTCAGCCCGTCACCCATGCTGGCCACACCCCAATGGGGTGAAAGATGTTCCTAGGGGGCTTGGCCAGCCTGCAAACAGCCATCAGCCCCTCACTCAGGCTGGCCAGGTACCCCAGTAGGGACCCAAAACCTGAAGGGACTGTGGGCAGCTTGAAAGTCTGAAAATGCCCCTCAGCCCATCACTCAGGCTGGCCACACCCCAATGGGGTGGGGGATCCCACTGGGGGTCTTGCCCAGCCTGCAAACAGCCATCAACCCCTCACCCAGCTGACGAGGCACACCAGCAGGTGGACATCCCCAGAGGGGTCCCAGACTGCCAGAGGGCACAGGCCAGGCTGAGGGACCTCCCGAGTGCACAAATTGTTGTGCACTGGGCCCCTAGTACAGCAATAAAAACAAATGAACTACACCAACATGCAGCAATATCGATAACCCTCACCGCATAATGTTAAGTTAAATAATTTATTTAAATTTCAGAAATGTTGACAACTCAAGGAGCTTCCTGAGTGAAATCGGAAACTGGCCTTTATACACAGAGAGCGAGGAGAAATTGAAAAAAGACGCAGACCACTCCAAATTTGCATGTGTCAGGTTTAATAAGCAAGGAACAAATACGTGAGGCTTGTCTTAGGTCCCAAAATATGAGTAGATCTCCATACATACCCTCCAGAATCCTAACTGGGTTGAGTTAAGTACACCATCCAGATAGTCTCAACAATTATTCTTCTCTCAAGGCTGCTTCCCTTTCAAATGGTTCCCACTGTGAGAACAGTAAGCAGAATATACATTCCAAGGAAAGGGATGGGGGTTAGAAGCTTTTAATTGCCCAGGTACAACTCACAGGTCAACTGGCAGGCATATTCTCTTGATGACCTCCTCCAACAAGACACTAGCAAGACTTATCTTTGGTCACATGAGATACCTTTGGGGAAAGGAAGGTATTAGTGATTGAAGGTATTATGAAGATGTTTCTAATGATGAAAAGTTTCTAGTTTAACTGTGATTAGAAACATATTTTTACAATCACTCGTTGAGATGTCCATTTACATTTTGTGTACTTTCTCAGTCAATATCATACTTTGCTGCTAAAGTAGAAGAAAAAAGGTTACATGCTAATTTACTGGGGAAGAGAAGAGGGTCTAATTCAGCTACAATAGGCAAAGAAGACCAATCTTGGAAATCTAGTGTGAGCAAAATGTTGAGGAAAAGACAGCCAGGCAAAGACCTGGGAAGAAATGTCCAAAACACCAGTAATAGCTAGTGTGAAGACTCTGAAATAAAGACAAAATCTGAGACTTCTCAAATCAGAAAGATTAGTGTGGCTGTTGTGAATGGTGGAAGTGAAGTCCAGGAGATGGCAAGGTCCAGACGTGAGTGAGGTCTTTTAGGTTTTGGTGAGGACTGAATTTTATTCTAAATGGATTGGGATGACATTCTCCAGTTTACATTTAGAAAGATCTTCCTGACTAGTGTATATAAAATGGACTAAGACAAGAGAATTGGGGTGAAGGAGATTCGAGGAAAAGAAATCAACTGGTTGCATAGGTACAGGTGAGAATGATAGTATCTTGGACTAGAGGTTTAGCAACAGAGGTCATAGGAAGTGGCAGAATTTGGGATATATTTTGAAGGTACAAACAATAGGATTTGCTGATAGGTTAGGGATAGATTATATGGGGAAGGAGCAAATCACAAATAACTCCTAGGATTTTGACTTGAGTAATTGAATGATAATGATGACACCCTTGGTGGAGCATATTTACAGACACAGAGTGGAACAAAAGTAGGTTTGTAGTGGTGAGTACATAAAACCATTTATGGGAATTTGCTTCCAGTTCAATGTTCAATTATTTTCTTAGTCCTGTTTTATGAAAATTTGTATCACCTTTATATATTACTAGAGGCCCAGTGCACAAAAAATTTGTGCACTCAGGGGGACCCCTCAGCCCGGCCTGTGCTCTCTTGCAGTCTGGGACCCCTCGGGGGTATCCACCTGCTGGTGTGCCTGGCCAGCCTGGGTGAGGGGCAGAGGGCCATTTCAGGCTGCCCACATCCTCTTCAGAGTTCAGGGCCCTACTGGGTGCCTGGCTGGAAGCAGGTATCTGGGATTATTTAACTTCTATAATTGAAACTTTGTTGCCTTGGTCCCCCACTCGAAGCCTGGGTTGCCCCTGGCAACCCAAGGTCCCAGCCCAACAGGTATCTGAGGTTTGTTTATCTTCTATAATTGAAATTTTGTAGCCTTGAGTAGAGCTCAGGGCCCATAGGGCCCTGGCTTCCTCCATTGCCAATGACAACTCCAGCTCTGCGGTCGCCGCCATCTTAGTTGAGTTAATTTGTATATTTGCTCCTGATTGGTTGGTGGGCATGGCTTGTGGGCGTGGCTTGTGGGTGTAATGGAGTGAGGGTTAATTTGCATATTACTCTTTTATTAGATTACTAGGGGCCTAGTGCACAAAAATTTGTGCACTCATGGTGGTCCCTCAGCCCAGCCTGTGCACTCTTGCAGTCTGGGACCCCTCGGGGGATGTCCACATGCTGGTGTGCCTGGCCAGCCTGGGTGAGGGGCTGATGGCTGTTTGCAGGCTGGCCAAGCCCCCCAGTGGGAACCCTCACCCCATGGGGGTGTGGCCAGCCTGGGTGAGGGGCTAAGGGCCATTTTCAGGCTGCCTACAGCTCCCATTGACCCAACATCCCAGCGAGGCTGGCTGGAATCAGGTTTCTGGGGTTTATTTATCTTCTATAATTGAAACTTTTTTGCCTTGAGCGGAGGCCTAGGCAGACAACGAAGCCTTCTGTTTACTTCAGTTCAGTGTCTTCTAGAATTAAAACATTGTTGCCTTGAGCAGAGGCTACAGCTGGCCTAGGCAGTAGTTTCCTCCATTGCTGGTGCAATGGAAGCCTCCTGTTTGCTCTAGCTCTGTGGCTGCTGGCCACCATATTGGCTAGGTTAATTTGCATACAGCCATTCTGATTGGCTGGTGGGCGTGGCTTGGGTACAACAGAGTGAGGGTCTATTTGCATATTACTCTTTTATTAGATTAGATTGTATTGTTTGCCATACTAACAACTGTAAACCTACTTTCCCCACTCTGTATATTGATGATTCAGTTTGGGTGGTATATGTTTAAAATGACCCTTGAAGAAAAGTTTTCTTTATAATCCAAAATTTTATCTTACATTATCCATCATATGTTATTTAATAAACCGTAGTGTCCTTACTAATGGGTACCCTTTGTGAACCATTAACTAAACTATTAAGTGCCTGTCAGCACCAAGCTAAGCAATGGAAGATACTAGAGTGACCATGCAGTAAGCTGATCATTACATCGACAAAAGCCCCAAAGCTCAAACCAAAATATAAACCACATCTAATTTTCAGGAGACTATGACTCAACAATTGCCACTGAGGTGAATTACTGAGCACTGTTCAGAGAAAGATCCCGTGGCTTCCAAATAAGCTGACCTGCCCTGACTTGCTGAATAATTGCTCACATCCTAAATCACAGGAAGGTAGAGCTATTGCCAAATGGGCTTGAGACATCCTTGAAGAATGATATCTGTTAACTCAGTGCAGTTGTCTGGGTAAATTAAGAGTTTAGTTCATATTGTTCCCTGAAGTATTCCTTGGCCCTTCCCCCCATTCCTTGGCAGAGTGAGATGCCCTTTTTTATCTGATCCCCTGGGATCTTCATTATAACATTTAATTCATTACCTGTTTACTTTCTATTCCACTAGACAGAAATCTTATGAAGGCAAGACCTGTGTCTTCTTTACCATCCAAACAGTGTCCAGAGAAGAGGATGTTAGCCTCCAAGTATGAAATATTTCTATCCCTGATGTAGGGAACAGTAACTCTAACAGCTTACCTAAGAAACACCTCCTCAAACTATCCAAGTCAGCCATTTTATTCGGATTTCATGCAAACCAAACAACCTTCAAATATGACTTCCCTTGAAGTTATTTCCATTAGAGAATAATTATCTAGCCATGTTGATTTGAAAATGCAAGTTACATTTCTTATTGTTTTTTTTTTTACATGTATCAATTAATCCCTGCAAGGTGGACTTATTTTGAAATAATTGTCCAACCTAGTTTCTGGTTTTGCAGGCAAATGTGTAGACCCTTTGGGAGGCAACCAGTTGACCTCTCTGGTTATAATTTGACCTCATAGCAACTCATTCAATTTAAACTTCAACCGCATGAATTCGCATTTCGTGGTTGGTTTCATTACTGATTTACTAATGGATAGTTAAATATTTCCTTCTTAATGGTTGGTTAAAAACAATTATTATTTTCCTTTAACTGTTAGTTTTTAAAGGATTTGCTGCCTTAGTAATTTTATTATGTATTGGGCCAAAATGTGTACAATGAAATACATTTCCAATCATATTATAAGACTTAAGGATAAAATTCAATTTCCTATACCAATTTAATTTATACAAATCTGTTTGGGAAAATAAGCATTCTATAAAATGATGAATGCTTATAATGCACTGACTGAGTTTAAAATCTGTACCTATGTTTCTGTTGTAATAGAATATTTATAATAAGATACAGTACTGACAGCTAAAAACTCATTTCTTTCTTTGGCTGCATTGCTTCACAAGTAGAGGGTTAGTGCTGATTAGACATCTCTCCTTCGATCTTGTTTTGCAGCCCATAGAAGTGTGCCATGTCATAAAGTAAGTCACGATACAACTGAGGACTTCTCCATAGCCATTGTCCCATGCTACCTTCTACCCATACCAGGCCTCCATCTCTCTCTCTCTCTCTCTCTCTCTCTCTCTCTCTCTCTCTCTCTCACATTCTCTCTTTCTCTCTCTGACACACACACACACACACACACACACACACACATACACACACCTTCTTTCCCATTCTCTGACAATCTGTACAAAAGTACATCAGGCAATGAGCATGTTTTTAAATTTATGGACATATACTTCTCTCTCCCTGAATGTTTAACTCAAACGGGCTGTGATTACAAACTCCAGAATTGCGATATTTTTGATTGCCTCACAAAACTGCCTGGGCTAAGGAAAAGTGGGCATTTATTTCCACGGGATCATCTCTTGATGCTCTTTTTCAGGAAGAAAATATTTGGAATGGGTGTTAAGTCAGAAAGATTAATTTAAAATCACAGCAGCAGTTCTTTCTCCTTTAAGCGAGCTAGTTAAAAGGATTCTGGCCAGAAATTTCTCGGCAACTTTAAAACACAGTAAAGAAGTTAATTTTCCGTCTCCCAATGATTTCTCTTGGACTTTATTTCTCTTAATCCATTTTGTCCATCACACATCTCCCAAACGACTGCCTGTTTTGAATGAGATTTTGGAAAGCGAACCCGCAGAGCCTACGAAGTGCAAGAGCTCCCTCTTGTGGGTCTTGGAAGTCACTTCTGAAACTTGAAGCTCCGGCCCCTAGAGGCTCACCTTCTGGTCAATTTGGAAAGAAGTCTGTCTTTCAGAGAAGGTGTGGGCCTTCCTCGTCCCACCCTCACCAGTGGAACAATCCCCATTTCCAGCTCTGCTTCATTGGGCCAGGGACTCCCTTCTATAAACTTAGTTGTGACAATGAATGCCTACCGTTTGCTCTAGTAAGTTTACATTTTACAAGGTGCACGCGCACATTATTCCATTTGGCACAGGATCTCTGAAAACGTGGGATTATTATTATGTTTCAGGTTTGGCTTCAGCAGGAGGCAAACAAACCTGAATCTCCTGCCACCAAACGTTAAGTTTCCTTCCATCTCACCCCCACCCTCCCTGCCCTTCCATATTTGCAGTCTTGCAAGGCTCCTTCTCCCAAGATAAAGATTCTTTCTAACGTTTCCAAGTCTCAGGTCACTCTCACAAAGTCTCTTTTTCCAAAACTTTGATGCCAGATCCATAATTGCAAAATTAAAACAATAATTCTGGCTTTGAAGCCAGATGTTTCTAACTCCTAAACAGGGCAGAGCCAGGCAGTGGACCCAGGACGGCTGCTCCTGCACACCCTGCAGAGGCCCCATGCTCCTGCATGCCCCAGAGAGGCCCCCAGGGGGTGGAGCCAGGCAGTGGACCTGGGACAGGCGCTCCTGGATACTCCTCAGAGGCTCCCGGGGCGGAGCTAGGCAGCAGACCCAGGACAGCTGCTCCTGGACGCCCCGAGGAGGCCCCAGGCCAGACCCCCCCTCCCACTGAGCTGACACACCTGGCACAGCTATGCCGGCCGACCATGGAGGCTCCCAGTGCAGAGCTGCCCTGCCAGCCTCCATCTTGGCTGGGTTAATTTGCATACAGCCGCTCTGATTGGCTGGTGGTAATGGTCAATTTGCATGTTTCTCTTTTATTATATTAGATAATACCTGCTATGTACCTGGAAATGCATTACAAGGCTTATTACAGAGAGATAAGTGAAATTTTACTTATGCCCTTATGCCCCAAATCCAGTTCATATCCACTTACATCTAGAAAGCAGTATTAAGTCTGAAATCCAACTCTTCCCCCTACTAACTGCCCCTGAGTAAGTACTTTAGCTCTCGGAGATGTAGTTTCCTAACTTGTAAAATTAAGGTAATATAAAATTTACCTCGTAGAGTTATAGTAAGGATTAAATGACACAATGCACACACAAAAAAAGTACTTAACAGCATCTAGCATAGTAGTCAACAAATAAAATTCTCAATAGTGCTATTAATATTTTTAATCCACGAGTTCTATAAATGCCTCAAATCTTGCTGCTTTTGTCTCACTCCAGATAGCTAAACATCTGAGGTCTAGTTTTGACCGCTCTTTGAACACATCCATTTTCCCTGGTGTCTCACTCTTTATTCTTCATCTCTGTTGTCTTTTAATCATGTACTTTTACCCTCCACAGTGATGATGAGGAGTGCCCTGCAAACCTCCCTGCAAAGCTGACATCATTGCCTTGATCAGTGGCCCTACCACATCGTCTCTGGTTTAGCTGAAATTCCTAATCCTGACTGCACATTGATAGCCTTATGCTCCTTGGTCCTGTATAAAATCAGAACAAGGATATGGGCACCATTTCTTGGTAAACAGCTGGTTTTCATACTTTTTAAATATCAACCATCCAACTAATAAGCCTGCTCAAGAGAAACTCAGCAACACAAGGTGCTATTTAATCATTCACTTATTTATTCATTTGTTACTTATCTATTTAGGCACAACTGAAGATGAAAGAGCCGACTGCAACAAGAGGATGATCACCCCACTTCCATCATCCTTATCACCACACTGTGGCTCATAACAGCACAAGCAGGTAGAAGAGTGAGTGCCTAGAACTTAGAATGCATATGAAAGACGGGAAAATTTCAAGGATAGGACAGCATGCAAAGGACTTACCTGATACCGAAGGAAAGATCAAACCCTGGACATAAAGCAGGAACAAATAAGAGCTGAGATACAAGAAAATGGGGATGAAGCTGTGAAAAGAAAAAAGGTGCATTTCTGCATAATAAACACCCATTTAGGGATCACACAGAGATTTGGAAGTGAGACCACACACTTTTTAATGAATAGGAAGGGATTCGCTAGATACAAGCAAGTGATGACTACTTTCTGCTGCTATTACCTCCGTTGCATTCTGATTTAGACTAAATCACCCACAACCTTGAATAAATAGCTCACTAGCAAGATCACAGGGATATAGTTCTACAACCACTTTCATGACATCATTATTTACAAAGCCAAAAGATGGAAGTAACTCAAATGTCCAATGATGAATAAATGTGACAAATAAAATGTGGTACATACATGGAATATTAGCCTTCAAAAAGAGAGAAATTTGTCACGTGCTGCAACAGAGATTAACCTTGAGAACTGAAAGCTAAGTGCAATAAGCCAGTCTCAAAAAGATAAGCATTGTATGATTCCACTTACATGCAGTATCTTAAGTAATCAAACTCATAAGAATAGAAGGTAGAATGGTGGTTTCCAAGGGCTGGTGGTGAGGAGGAAATGGGAAGTTGTTGTTAATTGGGTATAGAGTTTTAAAGATAAACACATGAATATATTAAAATGTGTTTGCATAACAATGTGAATATATTAACATGACCAAACTGTTTTAAAGTCCTCAACAATTTAAAAATGGTTAAGCCTGGACCAGCCAGTGTAGCTCAGGGGTTGAATGTCAATGTATGAACCAGGAGGTCACAGTTCAATTCTTGGTCAGGGCACATGCCTGGGCTGCAGGTTTGATTCCAGTTTGGGGTATGCAAGAGGCAGCTGAATGATGATTCTCTCTCATCATTGATGTTTCTAGCTCTTCCTCCCCCTTCCTCTCTGAAATCGATAAAAATATATTTTTAGAAAGATGGTAAATTTTATGTGTTTTTACCACGTGTTTTAGAAGAGCTACATGAACCATCTCCAGCATTCTGTCTGTGTGTTGTTGTTGTTTTGTCTGACAGAGAGTAAATCACAGTGCTTAGCCACTACAACTACCCCAAGCAGTAGCAGCCTGCCATAACACCTTTGTTGTCGGTGATGAAATGGCAAGGGAGTCCACCCACAGAGAGAGAGAAACAATCCCCCCTTTCTCTTTTATAGAGAAGAACTTACAGGTACTTGCTGAAAACAGAAGACAGAGTGCCCAGAGCCAAGTTACAAGGATCACAACCTTGTATCTGTAAGGCCGCAGCACTTGTTACTTATAACACGTGTGAATACTTTGTCAATGATAAAGATTATTCCTATCTGGTACTATATTCTCCATTAGGCTCCAAGCAACATTTTTTTTTTCAGTATGCCAATAAAAAGTTTTAGGCATCCATTCTCCAAAAGCCTATCTCTGTTTATCTCTCTCTCTCTATGTCTTATACACACACACACACACACACACACACACTATCCTATCCTAGGGATTAACATCTCCCAAATCTTTTTTAAAAAATCTATTTGTCCATTGTGATTACATCGCAGATACCTTTGTAACTTTGGGATGGTTAATCTCTGTAAAGGTTCTGCCATTTCTTTTGGTACTCCTGCCATTTATTCCAATCTCAGACATGCCTATATTCGTCTTATCTAATGAAAGAGTAATATGCAAATTGACCATCACAAGATGGCTTCCCTCATGTGGTCAAAGATGGCCACAAGATGGCCAGCAAGGGAGGGCAGTTGGGAGGGACCCAGGCCTGCAGGGGAGGGCAGTTGGAGGAGACCATCCTGGCAGGGAGAGGGCAGTTAGGGGCAATCAGGCCAGCACAGGAGCAGTTAGGCGTTGATGACGCTAGCAGGGGAGTGGTTAGGGGCAATCGGGAGGTGAGAGGTCAGGAGCCAGCAGTCCTGGATTGTGAAAGGATGTCTGGTGGGGTCGGGCCTAAACGGGCAGTCAGACATCCCTCAAGGGGTCCCAGATTGAAAAGGGTGCAGGTTGGGTGGAGGGACACCACCCCCACCCCCAACTCACACTCCATGCACGAATTTCATGCACTGGGCCTCTAGTTTTAAATAATAAGACATAG
>PVJC01033111.1:0-19541 GCA_004026665.1 Murina feae | reverse complement strand
AATATTTCTAGTTGTACTGCTTAGTTTCCTCTTTATAAATAGCCTCACTTAAAAGCATTTTCATTAAAATAAGTGATTATTCAACTAAATTGGTAAGTCAATGTTATCTAAATTATTGAAAGTTTTTTTACATTTTTACTAAGCTAAGCTAAATTCTATCATAATGGCATAACAACAGCTATGCCAAGGTGGATGGATATATATATATATATATATATATATATATATATATATATATAATACTGTTAGTAATTTTACCCATTCCTTATAATGCAAGACAAATGTGAATAAATGACACAATTATAACAGGTCAAGGTGGACTGAAAAGCATAAAACATTTACTTAGTTGACTTTGGTGCAAGTTTATAGTATTCAGAATCTAATAGCAATCTAAGAATAGTTTTTGTCTTGGTCCCTTAAAAAAGAATAATTTTTGTTTTGATCTCTTAATTTCCCTCCTATTATCATGCTCTGACATCAAGGAAACATAAAGAAAATCAAGAAAACCATATTACCTTTATCCATTCTATAACAAAATATTGTTTTGTTTACTTGGTTATATCCATCCTATCTAATAAAAGAGTAATATGCAAATTAGGTGTCACTCTGTGACAAAGATGGCCACTGCCATGCCATGGCCACATGGCTGGCTCTGTCCCGCCACTGAAGTGGTCAGGACTGTTAGCCAGGAAGGTGGTGGGGGAGTTGGTGGGCCTAAGGGGCATAACTGGCGATCAGAGGGGTTGGGGTCCCCTACCCAGGCCAGAGGCCTTCGCCAGAGGGCTCAGGCATGGGCAAGGGTGGAGATGGTGATCAGAGGGGGCAGGGGCAGAGCCAGTGATCAGAGGGGTATGAGGGGGCCCTACCCAGGCATAAGGCATGGGCCAGAGGCCTCAGGCCTGGCCAGGGTCAAGGCTGGAGATTGCAGGATCCTGGGCTCCACAGAGCCAGCGATCGGAGGGTCAAGGGCGGAGCCTGTGATTGCAGAAGTCTGGGTACCATTGGGGCTGGCAAAGCAGAGCTTTGGCCAGAGGCTGCCAGTGGAGCAAGGGCAGAGCTGATGATGGCAGGGGGCAGAATCAGAGCTGGTGATCACAGAGGCCTGAGCTCTGTGAAGCCAGCAATCAGAGGGCCTAGGGTGGAGCTGAGATTGGAAGGACAGGAGTGGAGCCAGTAATCAGAGTGAACTACAGAGGAAACACCTTTTCTGACCACTCATTGGCTAAGCTCCCTGTATGCCACTAGTAATATTCTTAGTAACTTGGGTAATAAGAATCTCTAAAGGCGATCTAGGTTTTTTCCACCACACTCCTGGAGGAAAAAAAAAATGAAGGTCCACTGCTGGAGGGCTAAGAAATGGCATGTCCTGCCCTAGCTGGTTTGGCTCAGTGCATAATGCCTCAGCCTACTGACTTTAGGGTGTGGGTTCAATTCTGACCAAGGGCATGTACCCAGGTTGCAGGCTCCTCCCTGACCAGGGCCCAGGTCAGGGAATATGTAGAAGGCAACCAATTAAAGTGTTCCTCTCACTTTGATGTTTCTCTCTGTTTTTCCCTTCTCTTCCACATTCTCTAAAAATCAATGAAAACATATCCTCAGGTGAGGAGAAAGAAGAAAGAAAGAAAGAAAGAAAGAAAGAAAGAAAGAAAGAAAGAAAGAAAGAAAGAAAGAAAGAAAGAAAGAAAGAAAGGGAGAGAGAGAAAGAGAGAGAGAGAGAAAGAAAGAAAGAAAGAAAGAAAGAAAGAAAGAAAGAAAGAAAGAAAGAAAGAAAGAAAGAAAGAGAGAAAGAAAGAAAGAAAGGTCATATCCTATGAAAGACACATCTTGAAAATGTCTAAAGAAAGTTGTCATTTCTTCATGGTGAAGGGACTGGAGTCTGTGTTGATGAAAACACCTTGATGGCTGTGGAGACTGGCAGTGGCTGCAGCAGTGAAGTGATGGAGCTGGTGGCTTCCCATGATTAGCCTGGTTGCCTCCCACAAAGGGAAGCCAGACTGGGGCTTAGGCTTGCTCCTCAAGGGGAGCAGGGAGTGGGCCTAAGCCATCAGTAGGACACCCCCTGAGGGCTCCTAATATGTGAGAGGGGGCAGGCTGAGCTGAGGAACAACCCCATGCACGAATTTTGTGCAGCGGGCCCCTAGTCTCTAAATAATAATGGAGAAGGAAAGTGCACTTCTTGTATGACCTTTGCTTCCATTTGTCATTTTTCCTGGTTATTTTCATAATTTTATGGTGCTTCTTTCATTCACTGAATGGACTTTTCTAGAAATGGCTGATTTAGACAGTTATGTATACTCACTTTCCAAGTCGCTGTAATTGGTTCTCTTGTAAAGCACTAATTTTAGATCATGCTCATCAGGGCCAGTGAAGACCTAGAGGGAGAAGAATGAGACTGAGTCACAGGCTATGTCAGGCTGCCTTCCTTTAATGAAGGTAACAACTTCCTCCACTTGCCCCTGTAAGAAGCAGAACATGAATATTAAAAATCACCCCCATTCTTGCCCCTTTAAAAAGCAGAACATAAATATTAAAAAGTCACCCTAGACACTGCACTACCTCTTCTGTTTTCCTGCATGTGGCCTATACCTTTTTTGAACTGTTGCTTTATTAATTTCCCTTCAAATGATCAAATTTGTGTCTGCCATTTTTGCTCTCTTGATCCTGACTGACCATCCATTTCTTCTTAAAATATATTTCCTTTCATCTGCTCTAAAAGCCCTCACTTCTGCTTTCCTTTCCAGAATCCTTCATGGAGCCAATCTTTTCACATGCCCACCCTGTGTTCTGTGGCTTTCTAGATGCCCCTCCTAAAAACTATCTATTATTCACTACCCTATTGTTTAAATTACCATCTTATTCAAATAAAGTACTTATATCGATCTTCTGTTTGACTGTAACACTTGAACTTATAGGACAAGGTGCATGTTAAATGATTTCCCCTATGTGTTTCCAAACTGACCACATCATCTTCCATTCACACATTCACTTATTTCTGAGTTTATTGAATGATAGTCCATCTACCATTTCTTAGTTGAAGCTAAGAAACTGAGCTATCTGAGGCCACTTCTGAATAATTCCCTACCTTCATTCACTACCATTTCCATATCTTAATGTCTCTTCAATGTCATCCCTTCATTTCACTTTTATTGTTATTAACTTCAACCAAGCACAAATGGTCCTTTCATTGAATTAGTCCTGTACCTTCCTTACCAAGACCTATTATGGTGCCTCATGCCTCCCTGAGGCTTTAACCTGAGTCTTCATCTGAAACACTGATCTTCACCAGACTAACTCCAACACCCACTTATGTGTTTGGCCTCATGAAGCCACCACCCTCTCTAGGAAGCTGTCCCCTGCCTTCCTTTCCTTGGTTACATGCTTAAGCATGAATCTATAGCAAAGTATTCATATGTCTTCTAAAGCACTTATCATTTTGATGTATAAATATATCTATTAGTCTTTGAGTCCAAGGGTATTATATCTTTAATTATGAATATAGTTCCTGTAACAGTGTAAGCACACATTTGACTAAATGTCACATGGAAAAAGAAGTAAAATGATATGTAAACCCTCTTCTCAAATAACTTATGTTAGTGAGTGTGCAGACACATTGTAATTAATGTAAGGAGAGTGAGTTCTTCCCTAAAATTAGCAGATTGCGCTGCAGGTACTGTGGGTGCCCAGGATGTACATCCCCTAATCCATGGACTGGTTTTCAAACACAAAATTCAAAATAAAATGAGGACATTTAAAGTCATTCTGGGATTATGCAAGTGAATCATTTGATTTTTCATATAATTTTCACTCTAAATAAATTCTCTTATTTTTAGTGGATATGCCACTCTAAGAGGTGATTTTGCATTCTGAGGGAAAAGATTGTTACTGGGGAAGACAGCATTGGATTAAACTAAGGTTGCTCTTAATTTTGTTTTGCTTCAAAGTTCCCATTTATGGGTAATAGTTGTATCCTGTGAGAAGATAGTCCAAGTAAACTGGGTGAAGATCAATTCTGCTTTCAGCCTGCAATAAAACTGTCATAGGGATTTACCAAATAAGAAAAAATAATGATCGGCAAAGAGGAGCAGGATCCGCAGCTCAGGCAGGCTTAACAACATTGCAGCCTTGCCAGCCAGAAGAAAGGCGACCTAATGATCACAACAAAAACCTGGACTTGTTATTGTGTGTTGATTTCTCTTTTCATTTTAAGCTTCAAATTGCAGAATTCAGACCTTTAAGTATTTGTAGATTAAATAAGAATCATGAACCTAAATGCTTCTCCTTGGAGAGGATTCAATAGTGACAGTACTCTCTTTTTAGTCAATATTTTATATTCTCCCAGAAAGGAGGGGCCTGTCAATATTTTAGCATCAGTGTTGCACCCATCCTTATCCTTATTTAGCCACGTATTTGTGAGTGTCCACTGATGATGGGAAAAATGTCTTCTCTGGTTTCCAAAGAAAGCTTCACAGTAAAAAATAACGGGCCATTAACAGTAACTTAATGAGGATATTTCTGCATCCTAAACTTAGAATTTAATGATCTCTTAATTACACAAGTGTCATCTATTAAAATAAGAAATGCCACTAAGTGTATTATGGGAAATGTATCTTTCCCAATAGCTTTTTGTCTAATCACAATGACAATTAAGAATTCAAATTTGTGTTCTCATTTTAATCTAATGTAATCATTAAATAAAAGCAATATAAAACTATGCTATTTCAGAAATTTAATTCTAATTACCCTGTGGATATTATAAAGCAAATATGTGCTGAATATTAGTCAGCCTTAAAAGCAGAAGGGAATCCTGCCTTTCACAACAACATGGATGAACCTGAGAACATGATACCAACTGGAATAAACCAGTCACAGAGCAGGAAATACTACCTGATTCCATTTACATAAGGTATCTAGAATAATCATACTTATAAATGCAGAGTTCTAAGAAGTGGCTACCAGGACTGTGGGGTGAGGCAAATGTGGGGTTTTTATATAACAGTACTAGAGGCCTGGTGCAGAAAAATTTGTGCACTGGGGATGGTGGTGGTGGGGGGGGTCCTTCAGCCCAGCCTATGCCCTCTCGCAGTCTGGGACCACTTGGGGGATATCCAACTTCTGGCTTAGGTCGGCTCACCAGGGGATCTGGCCTAAGCTGACAGTAGGACATCACTCTGGCAGCCCAGGAGCCCTCGAGGGATGTCCACTTGCCAGTGGGGAGCAGGCCTAAGCTTCAGTCAGACATCCTTAATGTTGCTGAGGAGAAAGGAGAGGCTCCCACCACCACTGCTATACTGGCAGCCATCAGCCTGGCTTGTGGTTGAGCAGAGTTCCTCCTGTGGGAGTGCACTGATCACCAGGGGCAGCTCCTGCATTGAGCATCTGGCCCCTGGTGGTCAGTATGTGTAACAGTGAGCAGTCATTCCCAATCGTTTTGCTGTTAGAGTCAATTTGCATATTATTCTTTTATTATATAGGAGGATAGAGGCCTGGTGCATGGGTGGGGGTTGGCTGGTTTGCCCTGAAAAGTGTCCCGAATCAAGGTGGGGGTCCCGCTGGGGTGACTGGCCAGCATGGGTGAGGGGTTGAGGGCCGTTTTCAGGCTGGCCACATCCCCTTCAAGGATGTCAGTGGCTATAGCAGTGGGGTGGTGGGGCTGGTGGCTTCCCCTGATTAGCCTTGTCGCCTCCCACAAAGGGAGGCCAGACTGCAGCATAGGCCCGCTCCTAAGCCATCAGTAGGATACCCACTGAGGGCTCCCAATATGTGAGAGGGGGCAGGCTGTGCTGAGAAACCCCCGCCCCCCCGTGCATGAATTTTGTGCACCAGGCCCCTAGTAAATGTAATAAGATTAAATTCTCTAATTAGCAGAAAGCCAGAAAAAGTAATATTTTGACATGTAAAACAATTTCTCTCTATTTAAGAGGTAGTGATTAACTATAGCTTGGTATATAAAATACTAAATCTTCTTCTAGAATTGACTATTCATACGTTTTCAATTTTTAGACAACATTTTTATTAGAAAATATGTGACAGTGCTTATCTCATCTTAATAATTGATTAAAATTGAACAGGATGACACAAGGGAAAATTCCTCCTTCCATTTGACAATAATTATTTATCCAGTTGTTTGTAGACTAAGAGTTGAAGCAAATCTTTTGAGAATTGTATATACCTATATCTTATAACTTATTGTTTTTAAGCCTCTTGCTCAAAGTCAAAATAATGAACTTAGAGAATATTTTGCTAAAATATAGAAATTGTACCTTTTTGAATATTAATTCCACTAGAGATCATATCACTATGGCATTACATGTTTGGCAGGCCTCACTGAATTTGAAAATCAAGAACTGTTTCTTTCCTTGAGAGGGCTCCAGAGGGCACACGGGGACATTTGGCTTCACCTCTGTGCCATCTACGAGACTGGCCCAACCCCGACACCTCACCAGTACAGGCCAGGAGTCTTGGTCTACGTCAAGAGACACTGCTGGGAGACTCTCAAGCCACACTGGAAGGGCCCCTATACTGTGGTGCTGACGACCCCCACTGCTCTCAAGGTAGATGGCGTTGTGACCTGGGTCCATCACACTCACGTTCGACCAGCAGACCCATCTGTGATCCGTGAAGATTTCGTCACTAGATGGAGCATCAACCAAGATCAACACAACCCACTCAAGCTCAAGCTCTGGTATACTCAACCTGCCTGATGCTGGTAACCTTGCTCATGGCCACTCATGCTGCCGAGAGTCCCCACACTCAATATAGACCTCTAGCAGCAGGTGATGGTGAGGTAGAAATGCAAAACTGGCCCATGATTGGGCCCGTGAGTCTCATGACAAGAGGGGAATGAAAGGGCAGTGCAAGACTGACTCCAAACTGTTCCTTTTGTTCTGTGTCTTTTATAAGAATGTAACAGTTGTAACAGTTGCTCAACCCCTCCTTTCAAACCAGTCAATAGGGATGCAGAGGAAATGACACAAGTCCAAATTAGGCTAACTGAATTCTGCCCCCTGTGCAACCAAACCCTGGCCCTTCCCTCAACAGGGGCCACAAACATTACCCCACCCACTACTTCCAGATCCCCTATGAAACCTCTCTCTCTCTGCCCTGCCACTGGGTCGGTGAGTGTGTGTGGGACTGAGCTCAAGCTAGCTCAAATAAAGGCTCTTTGATTTTGCATCGGACTCGGGGCTCCCTAGTGGTCTTTGGGGATCACAAAATCTGGGCATAACACAGTCATTCCGTCATTCTGCTGTTAGGGTCAATTTGCATATTAACCTTTTATTATATACTAGGGGCCTGGTGCACGAAATTCGTGCAGTGTGTGTGTGTGTGTGTGTGTGTGTGTGTTGGGGACGGGGGAGGGCTTCATCAGCCCAGCTGTCTCCTCTCACATATTGGGAGCCCTCAGGGGTGTCCTACTGACGGCTTAGGACCGATCCCTGATCCCCTTGGGGAGTGGGCCTAAGCTGCAGTCTGGCCTCCCTTTGTGGGAGGTGACCAGGTTAATCAGGGGAAGCCACCAGCCCCATCACACTGCTGCTGAAGCAACTGCCAGTCACCGTAGCCACCAAGGTGTTTTCATCAACACGGACTCCAGGCACTTCACCATGAAGAAATGACAACTTTCTTTAGGCATTTTCAAGATGTGTCTTGCATAGGATATGGCATTTCTTTCTTTTTTTTAATCCTCACCTGAGGATATGTTTCCATTGATTTTTAGAGAATGTGGAAGAGAAGGGAAAAACAGGAAGAAACATCAAATTGAGAGGAATACTGATTGGTTGCCTCCTGCATATGCCCTGACTTGAGCCCCGGCCAGGGAGGAGTCTGCAACCAACCTAGGTGCATGCCCTTGGTCAGAATTGAACCCAGACCCTGCAGTCAGCAGGCTGAGGCGTTATGCACTGAGCCAAACCAGCTAGGGCAGGACATGACATTTCTTAGCCCTCCAGCAGTGAACCTTCATTTTTTTTTCTCCAGGAGTGTGGTGGAAAAACTCTAGATTGCCTTTAGAGATTCTTATTAACCAAGTTAATAAGAATATTACCAGTGGCATACAGGGAGCTTAGCCAATGAGCAATAAGAAAAGGTGTTTCCTCTATACTTCACTCTGATCACCGGCTCCACTACTGCCCTTCCAATCCCAGCTCCACCCCTGCCCAGGCCTGTAACCTCTGGCCGAGCTCCTCTAATCGCCGGCTTCACAGAGCCCAGGTCTCTGCAATCACCGACTCTGATCCTGCCCCCTGCCATTGCTGGCTCTGCCCTTGCCCCACTGGCAGCCTCTGACCACGGCTACAGGCCTGGGCAGGGGACCCCAGACCACTGCTTTGCTGGCTCCACCAGCGCCCAGACCCCTGTGATCACAGGCTCCGCCCCTGCCCCTCTGATTGCTGGCTCTGTGGAACCCAGACCCCTGTGATCTCTGGCCCAGACCTTATGCCTGGGTAGGGCACCCTCATACCCCTCTGATCACCGGCTCTGCTCCTGCTCCCTCCAATCACCGGCTCCACCCTTGCCCGCTCTGATCGCCTGTTCCGCCCCTCGGGTCCCCGCCTCCCCCACCACCTGCCTGGCTAACAGGCCTGACCACTTCAGTGGTGGGGCTGAGCCGGACTGGGTGCCGCTATCTTGTGGCTAAGAAGGCAGCCATCTTGTGACTGGGCACTGCCATCTTGAGACTATGGTGGCGGCCATATTTGTCATGGAGTGATGCCTAATTTGCATATTACTCTTTTATTAGATAGGATTATATAGGACAGAGGCCTGGTGCAAAGGTGGGGGTCAGTTCATTTTCCCTGAAGGGTGTCCTGCTGGGGTGCCTGGCCAGCCTGGGTGAGGGGCTAATGGCTGTGTTCAGGTTGGCCACAGTCTCTTCAGGGTGGGGGTCCCCACTGGGGTGCCTGGTAGGCCTGGGTGAGGGGCTGAGGGCTGTTTGAAGGCTGGACAAACTCCCCAGGGGAACCATCACCCCATGGGAGTGTGGCCAGCCGGGGTGAGGGGCTGAGATCTGTTTCCAGGCTGGCCATGGCTGCGGGCTGGAAGCAGGAATCTAGGATTTATTTAATTTTCATAATTGAAACTTTGTTGCCTTGGTCCTGTTCAAAGCCCCAGGCTGGAAGCAGGTATCTTGGGTTTATTTACCTACTGTAATTGAAACTTTGTTGCCTTGAGCGAAGCTCAGGGCCTGCAGGGCAGGTGGTAATCTTGGTTTCCTCCATTGCTGGAGCAATGCAAGTCTCCTGCCTTGCTACAGCTCCCTGACTGCCGCCATCTTTGTGACAGAGTGAGAGTTAATTTGCATATTACTCTGTTCCCTGGGAAGGAGACCCCCAAGCCCCTCTGATCTCCGCCTTCGCAAAGCTCAGGCCTCTGTGATCACCGTCTCTGATCCTGCCCCCTGCCATCGCTGGCTCTGCCCTTGCCCCCCTGGCAGCCTCTGACCAAGGCTGCAGGCCTGGGCAGGGGACCCTTAGACCCCTGCTTTGCCAGCCCCACTGGTGCCCAGACCCCTGCAATTGCAGGCTCCTTCCCTGCTCCTCTGATTGCTGGCTCTGCAGAGCCCAGGCCCCTGCGATCTCCGGCCTTGCCCTTGCCCATGCCTGAGGCCTCTGGCGAAGGCCTCTGACCTGGGCAGGGGATCCCCAGCCCCCTCTGATCACCTGTTCCACCCATCGGGCCCTCCGCCTCCCTCACCTGGCTAACAGGCCTGACTACTTCAGTGGCAGGGCTGAGCCGGACTGGGTGCTGCCATTTTGTGACTATGGGGGAAGCCATCTTGTGGCCATGGAGGAAGCCATCTTTGTGATGGAGTGATGCCTAATTTGCATATTACTCTTTTATTAGATAGAATTAGCTTTAGTTATGCAAGACAAATGAGTTCCAGAGATGTGTTGTACAACTCAGTGTCTGCAGGTAATGGTACCGTAGTGTTCACTTCAAAATGTATTAGGATAGATCACACATTAAGTATCTTTACCACAAAAAACAAACACATACCCCCCCCCACACACACACATACCCACAAACACAAAGGAACCTAGGAGACCCTGGAAGCTGTTGGATACATCTATAACCTTCATTGTATTGTGGGTATTTACATATGTCCAAGCTCATCAAACCATATACATTAAATATGTGCAGGTTTTTGTATATCAATTATACTTCAATAAATGTATCAAAGCTATGAGATGAAAGGTTTTGAAATAAATACATACTTACTGTAACAGAAGGAAATATTTAGATGGTTTACCTCATGAAGGATGTGGGTTAACCAGCTTAGATAATTGATGCAATTGTGTAATTAAATATTGTATTAATAATTGATAATTTTTCATAAGTTTCTAAGCTGCATATTCTGGTCTATTAAAGTGAGCAAGGTTGACACAGCCTGAGGCCACCATGACTCATAATGAAGTGCAGCCAGAGTCTTGGTAGTTATCCTATCTTTTTGTTTCTAACAAGACTATTTGGTCTTTCTCTCTCTCTTTTTTTAAATATATTTTATTGACTTTCTACAGAGAAGAAGGGAGAGGAATAGAGAGTTAGAAACATCGATGAGAGAGAAACATCCATCAGCTGCCTCTTGCACACCCCCTACTGGGGATGTGCCCGAAACCAAAGTACATGCCCTTGACCAGTAATTGAACCTGGGACCTTTCAGTCTACAGGCTGATGCTCTAGCCATTAGGGCTGGTCTTTGTCTCTTAACTGAACTCTTCTCTCAGTATCTCAAATCAATTTTGGAGTGTACAGGTATTGAGTAGCTCAAGACTTACCTTATATTCCTCAAAAACAAAGCACTCTACATTTTAATTCTACCCTAAGGAGGGTTTTGTTTCTGATAATTTGAGTTCTTCACTATATTAATGGTAACAGAACTAGATAATGTAAATATGACTCGGCGTTTGCTAACTACATTTTGGGTTTTCTTTCTTTTCCCAATTTACTATTCTAGTTTTTTGCCCACTATTCTAGACCCCTTCTCTGAAAGGATACAGCTCTATGTTTACTATTCTCCATCCTAGAAAGTGAGAAGTGAGACTTGCTTTATATCCCAATGCCTCAGACTTTGGTAAATCCAGACATACCCATGGGATTGTTGTCTGAACTTTAAGATGATCTGCATTCCTATGCTGGAAACTGATTATTTTGATGCTGGAAACTGATTGTTTTTAACCTACTTTGGTTGCTTTGAAAGATCAGAGCTATACACCCATTGTTTAAGTTGAAACATTGTTAATTACAGCAAATCCCCACCTGTTAAGTACATGTAAAATTCTTCCTTGGAATTTCCTGCCTAAGGATATGGTTGTTTTCTCAGCGACTCAATAAAAGGCTGGTGAGACACAGGCATCAGTGGGCAATCTACCCTGGTAGAGGAAAGATGCCACGCCTGGTCCCCCAGTTTTCAAACTGATTCTCTTCTAGTCTCGCTCTCCTCATTTTGTGTGCGGCCTCCTTCAGAACTCGAACCCTGAACAGGAACCCTGAACCACGCTGGATGTGTAAGGGGCTCCAACATTCCTATGCCACATTCTGGGGTATCCTTATTTTAAATTTTATCTGGGAGGTTAGGTTTAACATGTTCAAAAATGGTTGACTGCATTTTGGCCTCAATCAATGCAGGACCATTTCAGAAATGATATGTATTTCCTAAGGCACAGTCACAACCAAGTGCTCAAGCCAATGAACGTGGGTCTAATGTCAAGTGGCAGATAAAGATTGTGTGTTGTTGATCGATCTCATTATACAGAGGCAGCCATGAGACTGAGATTTCAGGCCCCTGATCATGACAGATGAGGAATGACTCTTCCCCAAACATGAATTCTGAACAAGTGGCAGAACAGGGCTGGGTACCAAGTTTTCTCCTAAATATAAAACAATTTATTTCAAATCCTGTGCATACCAGGCATAGAGATTGTTCTTTCTCAAATCAGTGTGTGCCAAATTGATTTAAGACACCTGGGGACCAGATTCCACAATGTCATATAATTGTAGCCCTAAGGAAACCGGTCTTTGCTCACTTCCCAGGATGTGGTCTTCTACCCTGAAGAGAAGCCCTGTGTGGGCTGGTAGTTGGATACTGACTCTCAGTGACTGGAAGACAAAGTTACTTTTGCAAGAGGATCGTACTGGAATACTCCAGTGTTCATCTCGTCTGTTCTGAGCCCATATTAATCGGGTGCATACCATAAAATGGTTATCTCTCCCTGCAGGATTGAACTCTCATCAATATGAAATATCCCTTCTTTCCAAAAGCAAGTCTTCTTTCCTCACAGCCTACTTTATCTTATATTAATATAGGTATCCCGGTTTTCTTTTGTGGCCATGTGTATGGTTTATCTAGTCCATCATTTTATTTCCAATCATCTTCTAAAGTCTGTCTTTAGAAGAAACATTATCAAATTCCAGATTGCAATATTAATCTTTTAATTAATTTTTAAATTTCACATTCACTTGATGTGATTAATTATGTATTTGTCTGAAGATCTAGCTTCTATTCATTTGTGTAATATTTGACTTATCTATCTTATTTTTTCTCATTGTTGGCCTCTTTTAGATGAATTAAATATTATTTTATTTTGTCTTAATACTACTTTAACATTAAAAAACATGTAACATTTGTTGTTAGTTTTTAAAGTAAATTGTTTAAATCTATATTCTTTACTTACTGTAGTACTAGAGGCCCAATGCATGAAATTCATGCAAGAGTAGGCCATCCTTTCCCCAAATGCTGGCACTGGCTTCCCTCTAGCACCCAAGACCCAGGCTTCCCTCTGGCCACCACCAGACATCTGGGACCTGTGCTTCCCTCACAGTCCTGGCTTTATCCAGGAGGTCATCCAGAAGGGTGTCCAGAAAGACATCCAGTCTAATTAGCATATCACACTTTTATTATTATAGGCTAGAGGCCCTATACCCTCTTGCAGTCTAGGAGCCTTCAGGGGCTGTCCAACTGACAGCTTAGGCCTGCTCCCTGGAGAGTGGGCCTATGCCATCAATCAGACATCCTTCATGCTGCTGTGGAGGTGGGAGAGGCTCCAACCACCACCACTGCACTCTCCAGCCATTAACCCTGCTTCTGGCTGAACAGCACTCCCTTTGTGGGAGCACACTGACCACCAGGGGGCAGCTTCTGTGTTGAACGTTGAACATCTGCCCCCTGGTGGTCAGTGCATGTCCTAGCAACCCGATGTTTTGCTATTTGGTCAATTTGCATATTAGCCTTTTATTATATAAGAGGATTACAGAAGAACATCTGAAATATAAGTGTATAGATAATGATCAACACAGTTCTTACTTAGCCAAGTGATTCAGCAATTACAATTATTTTTAAAAAATAAGCTGTATGTCTATTTTCCAGAAATTCTTGACCCCAAATTTCTAATCCTTTTCTTTACCAGGCCTGATCAATGAACCAAGCCACTGACCATTGCTTATGATACACACACACACACACACACACACACATCTTTTCACACAAAGTAAATGATCATTGTAACCACTGTGGCTCTGGTTATAGAGTTACTGGGTAGCCTTGGTCAGATTTTTGTCTCCATCAAGGCAGACCTGCTGAGACTCCATGGATCCACAATTTATGGAAGTGGGACCATAACCCATTTCATTACCCGGTGATCATATGCCTCACCTCCAAGAGCAGAGTGGCGGTGAGAGCTGTTTTTCACACTGTAACAATGTTTTATTTGTTAATGACTTACTATGACAGATAAAAACTCAATCTTTACAGTATAATTTCTTTAGCCTAAAAGACTAAAAGAAGATATGATTAAAATCCATTAAGCCATAAATGTTTGTTTAATCAAATACTGAAATGACAGAAGGTATAAAAACCCTGTTACTTGAAAAAAAAAGTATAATAACCATGTTAAAAATAACTGCCATTTTTGTGGCAATAAGCATGTGTCAAATTTTACACCCAATTAATTACCTAAATCTCACAACTACTCCATGAGACAGGAATTATTATCTTCATTTTACAGGTAAAGAGACTGAACTTTCCAATTGTTCATAGCAAGTAAGTGGCATTACAACACAAGACTTTTATTAAATGTTAATTAAAAATAATATCCTACAAACTTAGTATAGGATAAGGAAAGAGTTATAAGATCTTAGAAAAACTTTGTAATATGAGACTATGATGTCTCACTAATATAAAATACAGTATTTAGTAGTTTGCATCTAGTTCCTGAAGTCACCAGAAGAGTAAAAGTCATCATGCTTTATAAAATGCCACTTAATATTTTCACCACTGACTCTAGAGCTGATGTGGGTTATGGCTGAGTGTGGCCAATTCTGGTATGGTAACTTGAAAATAACAGGCAAGCAAACATATGTGTATTTTAAATAAATACAGACAGCTTAGCAATCACTCACAACAATAATAAGGATGATCTTTTCTGGCATGAAATAGGATAATTGGCATATATTATGCTATAATTTAGTTTAGTAAATTGGCATACACTATAATAAAATGTATATATTTTTATCATAAAAGTAGAGGCCCGGTGCATGAAAATTTGTGCACTCGGGGAGTGGGGGGAGGGCGAAGGTCCCTCAGGCTGGCCTGTGCCCTCTAGCAATCTGGGACCCCTCGGGAGACGTCCACCCACTGGCTTAGGCCCACTCTCTGGGGTATCAGGCCTAAGCTGCAGTCAGACATTCTTAGCTCTGCTGAGGAGGTGGGAGAAGCTCTGCCACCTCTGTTGTGTTGGCAGCTGACAGCCTGGCTTGTGGCTGAGCAGAGCTCCCCCCGTGGGAGTCCACTGACCACCAGGGGCAGCTCCTGCATTGAGCATCTGCCCCCTGGTGGTCAGTGTGTGTCATAGTGACCAGTCATTCCCAGTTTTTCCCCTGTTAGGGTCAATTTGCATATTACCCTTTTATTATACAGGATAGAGGCCTGGTGCATGGGTGGGGGTCGGCTGGTTTGTCCTGAAAGGTGTCCTGGATCAGAGTGGGGGTCCCGCTGGGATGCCTGGCCAACCTGGGTGAGGGGCTGAAGGCAGTTTTCAGACTGGCCACATCCCCTTTAGGGAGGGGGGTCCTTCTGGGGTATCTGGTCAGCCTGGGTGAGGGGCTGATGGCTGTTTGCAGGCTGGCCACATCCCCTTCAGGGAGTGGGTCCCTGCTAGGGTACCTGGCCAGCCTGGATGAATGGCTGATGGCTGTTTGCAGTGAGGCTGGATGGAATTTATTTAACTTCTGAAGTTGAAACTTTGTTGCTTTAACCAGAGCCCAGGTCGGGTTGTCCTGAGCAACCCAGGCTCCCAGTACTTCTTTGAACCCAAGGCTGGAAGCAGGTCTCTGGGGTTTATTTATCTTCTTTAGCTTTCTGCATCACTGGGGCAAGCCTCCTGCTTGTTCCAGCTCTGTGGCTGCCAGCCACCATCTTGGCTGGGTTAATTTGCATATAGCCACTCTGATTGGCTGGTGGGCATGGCTTGGCTGATGGGCGTGGCTTAGGTGTAACAGAGTGAGGGTCAATTTGCATATTACTCTTTTATTAGATTAGACTAGAGGCCTGATGCATGAAGATTCATGCAAGAATGGGCCTTCCTTCCCCTGGCTGCTGGCACCACCTTTGCCCCGGCCTGGAGCCTCCTTTCCACCTTCCCATGCTGCCCAGAGGCCCAGAGCAGTTATGGCAGTGCAGACTGCCTGCATCATCACCATGGTGACGACACAAGTGTCCCACCCTGTCCCCGGCCACTGGGCACCTGTGTATGCACATTAACTCACCATCTTTGTTGAATTAATTTGCATACTCTTTCTTGATTGGGTGATGGGTGCAAAAATACCATCAATTTAGATCTTTCTCTTTTATTAGTGTAGGTTCTATGGAAGTTATCAAGTAAATACTTCTTTTTATCTCCTCTCATACAGATAAAGGAACTGAGTTATGAGAACATTAAAATATTTTCCATTTATATACAGGTAGCAAGTACATGGCTGAACAGGGACTCACATTAAATTTCCTGATTTTAAATCACCTTGCTATATAAAACAACAAAATATATTAAGCCAGAGGAGGAAATATCCTTAACTCACTAAGAGTCCAGCATTTTGGAGTTAATAATACCATCTGGATCAGTCGACTTCCACTTTCTCCCCTCCACACACAAGCCAACCAAACACCCCTTGCCTCATCCCAACACCACCTAATACACGCATACAAAAGTAGCAGCAGTATGCATGTGTTAGGGAGTGCTGGGAAAGCTTAGCCAGAATACTGCTTCTTAATGACATGAAAGCCTGGGCTTTCATTCCAGGGTGTGGATCACTGAGAACTCAGCAGAGCAGGCCTGCAGACACCCAGTCACCTGCAGCAGAGAAGCAGGAGAAAAAGCATCCCCAGGGATGGGCTGTGCTTTCTGCAGGAGCTGAGTGATGACCCATTTCTGTCCTTTTTTGGTTTTGATGACTCCAGGGTGCCTAAGAGTTTCCTGGTTTATAGTTCTAGCATCTCAATCTCTGTCTTCATCTTTACATTGCTTCCCCTCTGTGTGTTTGTGGATCCCTGCTCTCTATGACTCTTACAGGGATATTTGTAATGATTTAGGGCCCATTCAGATGACCCAGGATGATCAATTCTCAGAATTCTTAATTGTATCTTCATAGACCTGATATGTGGTGATATTGATTAGTTAAAGGGATTGGGATGTGAATATATAGTTTTTGGAGATAACCATTCATACTAGCACACTGAGGAAAATATTATTTACATCAATAACTACTATATTTCTGCACAGAATGTACAGAATACTAACCAAAGCTTGCCCTCTCAGGAAAATTCACAGATGAGAAAGTGAATGCTAATGATTTCTTTCACATGTATACTCAGTTTCTGCACACTTTTAACTACTCCTTGATGGTTTCACTTGGTTGTATTTTGTTTCTTTTAATATTTTGTCCAAAGTTTATAAGTGTTATTTGTGGTACATTTCATCTTAAAGAAGTGATTCCTCTATTACTAAAAGACATTAAATTTGATTCTCTTGATATGCAAATTGTTCTTTGTCTAAAAACACCCTCAGAAGCCCCTGGAAGATTGCTGCAAAGGTAGAATCTGCATCCCCATTCCAGACTGACTGAAACAAAATCTGCACTTTGACCAGATCACCAGTTGAATCTTGGCACACTAATGTTTGATTGCTATTGTTCAGTAGAATACACTGTCTCCTTTCCACGTAGACATGCTCTCTAACAGGAATTAGGATTCTCAATGTGCCTTGGGAAAAAAAAAGGAACATTTGTTAAGTCTGCATGTACCAGCGGGGATAAAGAAAATTTGAAAAATTAGTGACAAATTTAGGTCATTACAGATTATGTACTGTTTGTTGTCACAGAGTAGTTTGAACTAATTACATGTGGTCTTAAATTGCATTGCTTCCGATACTACTTAAATGTTTTTGTCATTACATATATTTTAAATGCTTTAAGATTTTCAATCTAGCTACATATTAGAGGAGTAAAATTAACTATTATAAAAACTCCTAGATTTTTAACTTAGAAACAACCTTGGAATGACTTTCTTATATAGTTTATAAAGTGACATAGAACTTTTAATAACATGATTGTGATTTTATTTCTGCTTATCTTTAAAATTTACACACATCAATTCCCAATTTATAGCAGTTCACTTTTCCTTTATTAAAATACTAGAGGCCTGATGCACAAAACTCGTGAAAGAGGCTCAGTGCTCACAGCCCCAGCTTCATATGAAAGGTCTTCTGGAAGGTCATCTGGAAGGTTGTCTGAATGGTCATTCTGCTATTTGGCTGTCCAGTCTTATTAGCATATTATGCTTTTATTATTATAGATTTTTACTAAAAAGTAGATAATCATCTAACTTATGTCTGCTAGTGAATCAGTGCTTACATTGTCCTTTAATATTAGTCCAGATCACAAATCAAGTGAAATTACTGCTATGTGGCTAATTTCAAAATTTCTTATGATGCTGATTCATTCTTAGCTGAATATGTTTATGGCCAGTCCAACCATAGCTAAGGAGCAGTAAAACCTTAGAGGCTTCAAAATATAAGATGAATGTGATGCACTGAGGTGTTAGGAAGTTAGACATGAGTGACTGGGGTGAGGCCGACCCTAGGGTCCTAATTGGGGTCGGACTTACATTGCCTACAAATCACCTCACTATGGGCAGCCCACCAGCCAATAGACCAATAGGCAGATTCAGTACCACCCGGTTCTTGGTGCAAGTTCAGAGGGAAAAGACATGACCTCAATGTGACTTTATAAGGGTCCTGAATAATTATAATAAAATTCGCATTGCAGTGGGTTTTTTTCTGTATGCATATGAGTAAGGGCATGGACAGAATAAATACAGTTATACTAGAAGCCCAGAGCACAAAATTTGTGGACAGGGGAGGTGTGTCCCTCAGCCCAGCCTGCACCCTCTCCAATCTGGGACCTCTTGAGGGATGTCCAACTGACCATTTAGGCCCAATCCCACTGGGCAGTGGACATCTCTCTCACAATCCAGGACTGCTTGCTCCCAACTGCTTGACTGCCTGCCTGCCTGATTGCCCCAAATCACTTCTCTCTGCCAGCCTGATTACCCCATAACCACTCCCTTTCCAGCTTGATTGGTGCCTAACTGCTCCCCTGCCAGCCCAATTGCCCCTAACTACACTCCTCTTCCAGCCTGGTCACCCCCAACTGCCCTCCCCTGCTAGCCTGATCACCTACAACTGCCCTCCTCTTCTGGCCATCTTGTGGCAGCCATCTTTGACTACATAGGGATAGCCATCTTGTGTGTTGGAGTGATGGTCAATTTGCATTTTACCTCTTTATTATATAGGATAACCCTTTTCTGTCAATCATCTCTGAATGCAAATAAAAGTCTCCACCCATAAAATGCCTCATTTAAACCTTGTAACCCAGGAGTTCAGGACTATTGTCTCTCACAACTGGTCTGCTCCTCATTTGGAGTGTATCTTCAACAAATTACACTTTGACCTTAAAATCTTTCTTGCATCAACAAGAAGAACCAAGCTCCCAGCCAGTAGCCCCAATCAATAGCATGAGGGAAGTCAACAGATGATTATCCAAGTTTGTAACTCCTTTGCAGATCTAATACAGGTGCTGAAGGAATTAAAATTAGGATAATGGTGCCTTCAGGAATCAGTAATCCTGCTTAACTAATGTCCTTTATCTTAGCAATAATACATACAGATATTCCTTTATGTATATCTTCTTTATAAGTAACTATATTTTATTGTTGTCACTACTACACATATAATCCCCCCTTTGTCTACCTCAACCCAGCTATTTATCTATGTATCTCTATATTTATGATTCCATCTCACTACTTTGTAAGTTCTCAATGTGACCTTATTAGAGTCACTTTAAAAAAAAAGTTACTAAAGAATTTTCCTAATAATTATTTTTTAGAAGGGTGATTATGTTTATGAAAGACAAGTAAATGTCAATTTAATTTATAGTAAGTGTTAAGAAAGTACTGGTAATTATGACAGAGGTTAATTGAAATTTATAGGACTGCT
>PVJC01033110.1:0-11525 GCA_004026665.1 Murina feae | reverse complement strand
AATGAAGGCCATCACAAGAGACAATGAAGATCACTACATAATACTACAGGGATTGATCCAAGAAGAGTATATAAACCTGGTAAACACATATGCACCCAATATAGGAGCTCTTAAATATATATATTACAGGCCCAGTGCATGAAATTCTTGCAGGGAGGGGGTCCTTCAGCCCAGCCTGTACCCTCTCCAATCCTGGACCCCTTGGGGGATGTCCAACTGCCTCTCAGAATCCAGGACCGCTGGCTCCTAATTGCTTGCCTGCCTGCCTGCCTAATCGCCCCTAACCCCTCTGTCTGCCTGCCTGATTGCCCTTAACTGCCCCCCTGCTGGCCTGATCGCTCCAACTGCCTCTGCCTCACCCTGCACACGGGACCCGGGATTCCCTCCTCTGGATGGTCGCAGGCACGTGGGATCCAGGTTTCCCTCCCTCTGACCTGCTGCAGGCACCCTGGACCTGGGCCAGTTTTGCCCAAGCCAGCCATAGCCACAGGGGACCGTGGGCAGGCAGCTTTGCCCAGGCTGCAGCTGCTGGCAGCTTGTCCCTCTCCCAGACCACAGCCTGGATGGTCCCCATTCCTCTTTCAAGAGCTCATTTGTGCCTGGCTGGTCCCCATTCCTCTCTCTTGAGCTTATTTGTGCCTGGCTGGTCTCCATTCCTCTCTCCCCAGTGTTGAGTGTTTGAGCTGTTATGACATGATGGTGTGACAACCATTTGCATATTTGCTCTTTATTATATAAGATATATAAAAATTTCTGGATGACTTTAAGGATGAGATGAACAATAATACAGTCATAGTAGGGGACTTTAATGCACCATTAACTTCACTGGATAGAATTTCCAGACAAAAATCAGTAAGGAAACAGAGACCTTAAATAACACACTGGATCAGATAGACTTAATTGATATTTACAGAACATCTCACCCCAAAGCTACATAATATACATTATTCTTGAGTGTACATCAGTTATTCTCAGAGATAGATTACATGTTAGGACACAAAACAAGTCTCTACAAGTTCAAGAAGATTCAAATCATATTAAGCATCTTCTCAGAACACAATAACGAATTTAGAAATTAACTACAGTAAGAACACTCAAAAACATTCAAACATATGGAGGCTAAATAGCACGTTATTAAACAATGAATGAGTCACCAATGAGATCAAGGAAGAAATAAAAACTTCCTGGAAATAAGTGAAAATGAACACCCAACAACCCAAAACCTATGGGGTACAGCAAAAGCAATCCTGAGAGGGAAATTCATAGCATTACAAAAACCAAGAAAAATAATTAATAAACTATTTAACACTACAACTTAAAGAACTAGAAAGAAAACAACAAGAGAAGACCAGAGTAAGTAGAAGGAAGAAAATTATAAGGATCAATACAGAAATAAATGCATAGCGACTTAAAAAAAGGAACCCACCCCAAAACAATATAAAATATCAATGAAACCAAGAGCTCCTTCTATGACAAGATATACAAGATTGATAAACTGTTAGCCAGACTCATCAAGAAACAAACAAAGAGGACCCAAATAAAATCACAAATGAAAGCAGTGAAGTAACAACTGACACCACAAAAATACAAAGGATTGTTAGAAAATACTATGAACAACTATATGCCAATAAGATGGACAATGAGGATGAAATGGACAGATTCCTAGAAAAATACAATATTACAAAACTGAATCAGGAATAATCAGAAAACCTGAATAGGCCAATAACAACTGATCAAGTTGAAGCAATAATTAAAAGGAAAACTCAGCAAACGAAAGTCTTGGTCCAGTTGGCTTCACCGGGGATTTTACCAAACATTTATAGAAGACCTAACCTGTCCTCCTCAAGCTATTCCAAAAAAATCAAAGAAGAAGGAACACATCAAAGCTTTTTTTGTAAGGCCAGCATTATCCCAATTACAAAACCAGATACACTACAAAGAAAGAGAATTGCAGGTCAGTATTCCTGATGAACACTAAAATCCTCCACAATTTATTAGTAAACTGATACAGCAATACCTTAAAAAGATCATACACCATGACCAAGTGGGATTTATTGCAGGGATGCAAGGCTGGCACAATAGTCACAAATCAATAACCATGATATATCACATAAACAAAAGGAAAAATCATATGATCATTATCAATAGAAGCAGAAAAAGTATTTGACAAAATCCAACACCCATTTTTTATAATGACTCTCAGCAAAGTGAGGATAGAGGGATCATATCTCAACATAATAAAGGCTATATATGACAAACCTACATCATACTCAATGGGCAAAACCTAAAACTATTTCCACTAAGAACAGGAACAAGACAGGGATGTCCACTTTCACCACTCTTGTTCGACATTGTACTGGAACTCTTAGTCAGGGCAATCGGACAAGAAGAAAACATAAAAGACATCCAAATTGTAAAGGAGGAAAACTTTATTTGCAGATGACATAATATTTTACAGATAAAACCTAAAGACTCCACCAAAATTCTACTAGATTTAATAAATGAATTTGGCAATATAGCAGGATACAAAATTAACATCCATAAATTGGTGACATGTTTATATGCTAATAATGAACTCTCAGAAAAAGGAACAAAACAAAACAAAAAAGAACAATTGCATTTACCATTGCAAAAAAATTAAGATAGTTGGAAGTAAACTTAAACTAAGGAGGTAAAAGACTGGCACTTGGAAAACTACAGGGTGTTGAAAAAGGAGATAGAGGACAATATAAACAAGTGGAAGAATATACCATGTCCATGGATTGGTAGATTTAATATCATTAAAATGTCCATACTACCCAAAGCAATTTATAGGTTCAATGCAACCTGTATTAAAATACCAATGGCATATTTTACATATCTAGAGCAAATACTCCAAAAATGTGTATGCAACCAAAAAGACCCCGAATACTCTAAGCAATCTTATGAAAGAAGAATAAAGCTGGAGCGATCACAATACTGTATATCATACTATACTACAAAGCCAATGTAATCAAAATGACCTGGTACTGCCACAGGAACAGGCATATAGATCAATGGAATAGATCAGAGGCCCCAGAAATTGACACCAATATGATTAATTAATATTTGACAAAGGAGCTAAGAACATACAATGGAGTTCATAAATGGTGTTGGAAAAATTGGCGAGATACACTTAATAAATGAAACTAGACCACCAACTTATACCATACACAAGAATAAACTCAATATAGATAAAAGACTTAAACATATGTCATGAAACCATAAATATTCTGGAAGAAACCATCAGTAGCAACATCTCAGACATCTCTCTTAGCAATATGTTTGAGGAAACATCTCCTAGGGCAAGTGGAACTAAGGATAAAATAAACAAATGGGACTGCGTCAAAATAAAAAGTTTCTGCACAGCAAAAGAAACCATCAACAAAATGAAAAGAAAGCCCACTGTATGGGAGAACATGTTTGCCAATGATACATCTGATAAAGGGTTAATATCCAAAACATATAAGGAACTCATGCAACTTAACATAAAGAAGATAAACAATCAAATTTAAAAATGGGCAAAGATCCAATATGTAGACATGTCTCCAAAGTGGACATACAGATGGCCAACAGGCATATGAAAAAATGCTCGAAGTTACTGATCATCAGAGAGATGCAAATTAATATGACAATGAGGTATCACCTCACACCTGTCAGAGTGACTACCATCAACAAATCAACAAATGACAAGTGCTGGTGAGGATGTGGAGGATAGGGAACCCTAGTACACTGCTGGTGGGAATGCAGACTGGTGCAGCCTCTATGGAAAACAGTATGGACTTTCCTCAAGTAATTAAATATGGAACTGCCATTTGACCCAGTGATCCCACTTCTAGAAATATATCCTAAGAAACCCAAACACCAATCAGAAAGAATGTACACACCCCTATGTTCATAGCAGCACAATTTATAATAGCTAAGATCTGGAATCAGCCCAAGTGCCCATCAGTAGATGAGTGGATAAAAAAGCTGTTGTGCAATTATACAATGGAATACTATGCCCCAGTAAAACAGAAGAATCTCTTATCCTTTGCGACAGTATGGAGGGACCTGGAGAGTATTATGCTAAATGAAATAAGCCAGTCAGAGAAAGACAAGTATCACATGATCTCATATATGGAATCCAATGAACAAAACAAACTGTTGAACAAAATAAGCTGTTGAACAAAATAAAGTCATAGAAGCATGACACAAAATTTGGAACCTCAGATGGAAGGCAGGGATGGGTGGGCGACTGGTGTGAAGAGATTAACTGAAGAACTTGTATGTATATATCCATAACCCATGAACACGGACAATAGTATGATGGGGCGGGGAGCAGGGTATGGGAACAGACTTGAAGTGATGAATGGGGGGGATAAAGGATACATATGTAATATTTTCAACAATACATATTTTGAAAATCAATAAATCAATAAAGTAGGGAATGTAATAGGTGTTTTTTTTTTCTTTAAATAGCTAAAAAAAGTAGGAATGAGATAGATGTTTTGTGAAATGGTAAGGAACAAAGTATTAGGGCAATGGTGATAGTAACACTGAGAAAGCAAAGGCTGGAAGGAGATTGTTTTTAAGGCACTTGTTTGTTTATTATGCTGCATTCTAATTTGGTTTTCAAGTGTTCATGCTGTACAATAAGGAGAATGCCTGCTGCAGACTTGACTAGCTTAGGTAGATTCAGATGACATTCTGGGAAGATATTTCTGGCAGATGAAATTGGGTTCTGGCTGCCTAAACCTATTGATTCATCCAGAATTAATTTAGCTCATCTAATTGGCTAGGTGGGTGGCCCCTTCCTATATTAACCACTCATCTTGTTTTCTTTCTGAAGTTTCATGCTTCATTTAAGAAGATGACTTATTTCAGTGATTTTGATAAGTATACAAGCTGAATCTGACTCCCAGGTAGAACTTCCAAAAAGTTCTGAAGGTAAATTCAAAGGAGAATTTAGCTATCTTAAGTCATTAATAACAAAGACTCTTGCCCTAGCTGGTTTGGCTCAGTGGATAGAGCATCGACCTGCAGACAGCAGGGTCCCAGGTTTGATTTTGATCAAAGGCACATACCTAGGTTGTGGGCTCAATCCGCAGTAGGGGGCATGCAGGAGGCAGCCAATCGATGATTCCCTCTCATCATTGATGTTTTTCTCTCTCTCTCCCTCTGTCTTCCTGTCTGAAATAAACATATATATATATATTAATAAAGATATATTATTTCCACCAAATGTGATTATTAGTTAAATCTCAATGAGATTATAACATTTTAAGCTTGATATGCCAAGTGCTTTAGACATAACCTAAAAAAATTTGGATGGCAGTATAGCTCATGGGGCTCTGATTTTGGCAATAGACAGTAATAGTCTTCAATGCATCATTGATAACTGGGGTTCTCTAGTAAAGGTATATACATAAATGAAATTTTGTAAGTACTTAATGAATACACTAAAGGTTTATTTTAACTATTTCTTCTTTGAGGTAATACAAATCATAGCAATGAAAAGTGGTAGAATAATCAGACCTAAAACTTGTTAGATGATTCTGGAAAAAAAATGAGGTAGGAAATCAAGTCCTTGAATTTATGGAAGCTTCCATAAAGTTTTCAGAAATGATGCCTCAACTGTGATAAATCCATAAGTTGGCAAAAATGAAACATTTTATATTTCAGAGATGGAATGACTGCACTGCATTCTTACCCTGAGGACATGAACATGGATTAGGCTCATCAATCAGGATAGATTCTAAGTTAGTAATTCCCAACTGAATTGGATCTAACAATTTCTTTGCATAATAAATATTTAAATGCCTCATTTAATGTTCTGAAATGAAATTTATAGATAATGGAACCTCCTAACAAACATAGATTTTTAAAAGCACCATAATCCTCTATAATAAAACCCTAATATGCAAATCGACCAAACAGCCTAAAGATCAGTCACTCTGATGCGCACTGACCACCAGGGCAGATGCTCAATGCAGGATCTGCTCCCTGGTGGCCAGTGTGCTCCCACAGGGGGAGCGCCACTCAGCCAGAAGCCTGGTCACGGCTGGCACTGTGGCGGTGGTGAGAGCCTCTCCTGCCTCCATGGCAGTGCTAAGGACCCCTCAGGGGATGTCCACTGAGGGGTTCCAGACTTTGAGAGGGTGCAGGCCGGGCTGAGGGACCCGCCCCCCATCCAGTGCACGAATATCGTGCACCAAGCCTCTAGTACTCTAATATAAAGGAGACATAGGTGTAAGTGCTTAGGCATGACCATGATAGGATACATAATGAGCTCATCAGATATTGGTAGCTGTCCAAGGAATCACTGGACTTGTGACATCTACACAAACCGATATAGCTGTGAAACATGGCAACTCGAATATCATGGCAGCATTGACCTCATTTGGTATAACTTTCTGGAAGAGTGAGCAACTCTTGGCAAAATTCTCAAGACAACAAAGCACAACTTTCCTCAATCTACATGAAGTTGCCTATCTAGAAAATTGAGGTGGTTTTAAAACTTTACAAACATGCTTTGTGTTTCTATGGACAATGAAATGAGGCTATCTATCCTCACAGATGAAGAGGCTTTTCATGTTCATGAACATTTACTGGAGATGTTTTAAAGTCTCAGGGGGTGGTGGTGGGCAGAATAGCTCTTTATATTTGGGATTATCTGGAGCATTTCTGGACCTCCTTCTACTTCATTTTAGTACTAGCTCTGCACAACCATCAATTTGGTAATCTAAAATGTTCTCCTGGAATGGACAATACCAACCCTCTTAACAAATCACTGATCCAAACAACTAAGGTTAGCAAGAGATCTCGTTGAGATTTCTTAAGCTTATTCTTCATTTATGTTTTCAAAATAGGCTAGAATGCCTTGGCTGGTTTTTATCAGTGGTTAGAGCATTAGCTCAAGCACCGAAGAGTCATGGGTTTGATTCCTGGTCAATGGCATGTATCTATGTTGCAGGTTTGATCCCTGGCCCCAGTTGAGCATGTAGGAAGCAAGCAATCAATGTTTCTCCCTCACATTGATGTTCCTCTCTCTCCACCCCTCCCTCCTTCCCACGTTTCCACTCTCTCTAAAAATCAGTGGAAAAATATCCTCAGGCGAGGATTTACAAAAAATAATTTAGAATTACGTGAGTGAGTAATTTTTAGCTTGAGAGAAAACTTGAATTGACTGAAGGGAGCTTATATGGATTATCATAGAACCACGCTGCTTCAAGTGAAGTAAATTGTTATACATCAGTGGGTATTTGCATTTCTTTAATTCTGCCTCTGAAAATCATACCCTACTCAACAACATGTAAAAGCATGCAGTGCCCCTCTGAAAGATGATATTCTCAGTGGGGTATGCTAAATCAATTTATTTTGGGATGTGAAATCATTTTTAACGTGTATCAGCCTGAGGCCATAAAACAGAGTTCTCAATGATTTGTTTGCTTGAAAAACAAAATGGTTAATTTTTCTTTTTTTAGTTAGTTGACATCATTTAAAAAATTGTTATATTTCAAAAGAAAAGTCTCACATTTTTAAAACTAAAACTGTTGCCTGCTGGACCCACAGTCACTGCTATTAATTGATGGACTACACAGTCTCTAGTTCACTGTAGTTTTTATTTTATTTTATCTTATTACTAGTGGTCCGGTGCACGAAATTCATGCATGGCGGGTGTCCTTCAGCCCGGCCTGCACCCTCTCCAATTTGGGATTCCCCCTTGGGGGATGTCCAACTGCTGGTTTAGGCCTGATCCCTGAACTGGCAGTCAGACATCCCACTCACAATCTGGGACCACTGGCTCCTAACCTCTCACCTGCCTGCCTGCCTGCCTGATTTCCTGATTGCCCCTAGCCACTTCTGCCTGCCAGGCTGATCGCCCCCTAACTGTTCCCCTGCCAGCCTGATTGATGCCTATCTGTTCCCCTGCCAGCCTGATAGCCCCCAAATGCCCTCTCCTGCTGGTCTGATCACCCCCAAATCTTTTATTAGTATAGATATGACCCTTCACAGAAAATTTCACTAACCCTGCTTTATAATAAGGGTGTGACAATTGAATTGTTGGGGCCAGACACCAAGATTTCCTTTCTTTGAATAGTGGAGGGAATAATTATCTTGTATTTAAGTTTCCCTGAACATCAAATGAGATAATGACTTAGAAAAGTATAAAAGCACCATATAAAGACAACTGTCTTCTTCATGTAGTATTTGTATTCTCCCCCTTCCTTCCTTTACAACCTTTATTTAAACTTTAAAATTTATAAAAATTTTACTCCTGTTTTCATTTCTTTACATTCAATATTATTTTGTATTAGTTTCAAGTTTCATATTAGTTACAGAATAGTGGTTAATCATATACTTTACAAAGTGTTCCCCGATATTTCCAGTAAACACCTGGCATCATACTGTCATTACAACACTATTGACTATATTCCCTATTTAAGTGACAATAGGTTTACAGGTTCATTCCGATCTTTCTTTTGTGTTGCTCACCCTTCCTTTTCTTTCTCACTTCTTCCCTCATTTTCTTTTCTTTACTTTTTTTTTTAATAGAAGTAAGTCTTTATTTCCTTGTTTCTCAAATAGAGTGGGCTGAGCTGGTTGCTTTTTGGTAATTCATCAAAGAGACCAAATCCCGTATCTTCGTCCAACTCCTCTGATTCTTCCTTTGCTTCAACCTTGGCTGGGGCTGCAGCAGCAGCAGGAGCAGCAGTGGTGGCGGCAGCCACAGAGGCAGCAGCCACAAAAGCAAATGGATCAGGCAAGAAGGCCTTGAGCTTTTCAGCAAGTGGGAAGGTGTAATCAGTCTCCACAGACAAAACCAGAACTCATGGGGTACTAACTGATAGAAATTGGTTACCTTCAGTTGGGTAACCAATCTGAAGGCATACTCTGGGAACATTGGGACACCCTCTAGGAAGCGGGAATGCAGAGTGTCCTCTGTGATGTCAAGCACTTCTGGGTTGTAGATGCCGCCATTGTCAAACACCTGCTGGATGATCAGCCCAAAGAAGAAGGGGGAGATGCTCAGCATGTGCAGCAAGCAGTGTGGCTTCACTGGCTCCCACTTTGTCTCCAGTCTTAACCAGCTGTACATCACTCAGGATTTCAATGGTGCCCCTGGAGATATTAGTGGTGGTGCCTAAAGCCTGGAAGAAGGAGGTCTTCTCTGGCCCCAGACCAGTGTTCTGGGCTGGCACAGTGACTTCACACTGGACAATGGCACCAGCATGGGCAGCACCTGGCACGTTATTGGCCAGCGGCATGTCCCTGATCTCGGTGAGGTCCTTCTTGGTGAAAGCCCGCATTCCCCCGACGTGGGCAGCAGTTTCTCCAAAGCTGGGTTGTTTTCCATATGTCCTCACGCACCATGGTGTTCTTGCCCATCAGCACCACAGCCTTCCTGCAGAGGGACATGCAGATCTGCTGCATCTGCTAGAGCCCACGTTGTCTGCTCCCACGATGAAGCATTTTGGATAATCATCCAGAACTTGGATGGTTAAGGAAGCAGTTGGACTTCCAGGTTTCCCTGTCTCCCTTAGGTATCACGGTGGAGCATCAGGGATTGCCACGCAGGGTTTACAGACGATTTCACTCCCACAAGGGCACCTGGCAAGTGGAAGCCCTCATTTTTCTTTATATAGTATCTCAAGTGGTCCTCAAAGGCAGCGAAAGCACTGGGACATGCTTAATCCATTTTACAGACCAGGAAACTGAGGCCAATTCCAGCTGGCTGCGGAACTGGACTCAGCGCACAGGGAGCCCTCACAGCCTTGCTCTCCGTCCTTCCTAAGGGGCAGCCACGGGGCAAACAGAACAAGCCTCCCCATCAGGCGTCCCAGCCTCGTTCTCAAGCACCTCTTCATTGCGGACACTCCATATTCTTTCCTCTCCCCGGCCCCATTCTTTACTGCCTCCCCTTCTCCGGAGCAGGTGGTAGGCTTTGCACTCACCATGCAGGCGTGCACTGCCGTGGGGCAGGGCGAGCGTGGGCTTGCTTTTGGGCCAAAGCAGGAGCAGCAGTCGCTGCCTGTCAAGTGCACAGGCCGCTGGGGCAAGGCCAGGTTAGTGCCAGGAGGTTTTCCTGATCGCAGTAGTCGGTACCCGGCAGTGTGTGGCGCCTCTCAACCCCTGCTTCAGGGCTGCGGGTCCACCCGGCATCTTTCCACCTTGTTCCCCACTGGGCCAACATGCATCCGGGGGCCACTGCAGAACCTCGCTCTCCGCGGGCAAGGGAGATCCCCCCGGCCTCCTGCCCCTGGCCCGAGCCCACTCTGGTACACCTCACCTCAGTGTCCCGTCCACTTCCTGGCAAGCAGCTTCACTGAAGCCAGGGCACTTCCTGGGAGCTGCCACTCAAGTGGCCCTGCAGCCGGGCCTCCCGCCTCTGCTAGGTCTCCACCCTCGCCTGGGTCACTTCCTTTCTTCCACATTCGCCCTTCATCCATCCCTCTCTCCTGCAGTACTTGTGCTCCAGGCTTGAAAGAAAAGGATTGAGGCCAAGAAGGACAAAGCCCAAAGGAAGTGAGTCTTAACCCCCCCCCCATCCCATTCTCTGGATTTCCACCTGCACCTCCTCTGTGCTTCACGTCTTGAACAGGCACCAGGTTCCAGCACCCTGAGACCCAGCCACATGGCCTCCCAGCGGCCTGGTAGAGTCAGTCTCCAAAACTGTGGATCAGTGGCCAGAGGCCGGCCTGGGTCTCAGCAACCCCATGCCTGCTGGAGAGGGCTGTTGGAGGAGGATCAGAGCCCATCCATCATTAGCTCCCCAACTCCACAGGAGGCACCAGAGGCTCCTGTCCGCCTGATGCTGTGGCCCTGCCCCCAGCCACTGTGGCCCCACCCCTGGCCCCACCTCTGGCTGCTGTGGCCCCACTCCCATCCCCAGGCCCCATCCTGTGACTGTTATGGAGTCCCGGTTAATTAGAATATTACTCTATTATATAGATTATTTCCTATTAACCTTCCAACTACAGGGGTGAGCCTAACTTTCTGCACTCCCATTTCACCTGCAGGATATGTGCCAAGTCCTGGTACTGAGCCACAGACTGAGAAGCAGGCAGAGGGCAGCTGCTAAGGGGCAGAGGAGGCGGCAGAGCTTTAAGCAATTTTATAGGCTAGGAAGACAGAATGGGATTGGAGGCTACAAAAATGCTGAACTCAAGCATTTATTCAACTGTTTTCAAGCCTTTGAGCAAGTAGCCTTGGGGATAAATGGATTTCCAACTAACTAAAAGGGATTGTTGATGCTTTTGTCACAGCATGTGGCTTTTTTTCATTCTGTTTAACATAAGCAATACAGTTCTTTAAAAGATACTTTAAAAATAGAGCATAAACAACAACAAAGTATGAAAGTCACCCTAAGAAAGCAATTGTTAGCATTTTTGCGTTTGAGCATCCAATTGAACAAAAGAGTTTTTTTTCATTATTTTGTATTTAAATTTCAGTAGGATTTTAATTGTGGAAAGACAGAAAAATACAGAGTCAAAATCAAACATTCCAGTTTCCTTAGCTGTGTT
>PVJC01033109.1:0-19547 GCA_004026665.1 Murina feae | reverse complement strand
GGTGTCTACCCTATGCCGCCATCTTGTTCCCCTTCTGGAATGCATTTTCATAGGGAGAATATTTAAGAGTCCTATGCATGGTAAATACTCTAAGTGTTAGTGAATTCAGCTTGTTTTGAAGATGCTCAACCAAAGAGCTCAGAGTAGGGAGCTCATAGGCACCTTTACATACTGAAAGGCAAAAATTAGCATTTTAAGTAAATGTCTTACTAACATATTTACCAACATGGGATTCCAATCCTAATAATTCTTGATACCCAATTTAGAAAAAAATGTTTCCTGGTTTTTAAGATAATTTGGGTTGGGATTCTGGGGATATTTTGGAATATTTATTCTTGGACAATAAAGATAATTTCTTGACAATAATGATATGTTAGGCTTCTGGAATATTAGTAGTGTGGGGTGAAAAGGATCCAAACTAGCTTGGCTGCCATCAGGAATATAAACAAGGAAGCAAATTCCACATCCCAAAGAAAGAAAGAAACAGGATTAGGGGATTTAAATTTATGAGAGAAGCAAAAAAATTGTGCTATAAATCTGTTCCATTAAAAGTCAGACCTCTGTGACTGCCAAGTGCCAAGTCGTTTTTCAAAAAGTGATTTCTCATGCTGATGTTAATATTTCTAAAATGTCTCTCTCCCCGATTTTACTGAACATTCACTCTAAAATGATATATAAGTTTCACTCCATGATTTGTTACATTTCTCTGTCAAGCCAAAGTAATAGATTGGATCCTCCACATCTATCATGGTGAGAATGATTTTAAAAAGCTACTTGGAGGAGATGTTTTTTATTTTACTTAGTAAATCCTTTATTTAAAAGAGTGAAAAAGTTAGCAAGATATGACTCAGAGAAGCAATTCTTTAAGTCAACTAAATATGAACACATAGCATCTACAGGAATGTTCCCTCTCCCTTCCAGGTACCGCAGGCCTGCACAGTCCCATGGTGGATCTGGATAGCGATGTACGTCCCTCAGTGTTGGCCCATCTTAGTCAGACAGCATCACTGAAGCGGGGCAGCAGCTTTCAGTCTGGTCGAGATGACAGTAAGTATATCTCTCTATGCCCACTTTGCCTTTTAAATTGCTACTTGTTTAATTTAAAACATTTTTCTCTTGGAAATTTCCATAACTAGTTCTGTTACTACTGCTAAATATTATCAACCGTTGTCTCTTCTACTTATTAAGTAAATACCCAGTAATTACATTGTACATTAAATACATGCCATTTGATATCTTAGTAAGTCATTGACCACAGGTCAGTATTTATTCAACATATTTAGTTAAAAGTATAGTTTTATATTTTTTGTGGTTTAATTTTTTAAAGTATGCCACAGAAAAAATTCTGTGAGAATTTCAAGATTAATTTTGCAACAAAAGTCATTTCTGTTGACAGTACAGACAAAGACATATTTTCAATGAATTAAAATTTTTTTGGAAAGGACTTATTACTAATCATAAATTAATTGCTATTTTTTTCATAAGATAAGGTATCTCGAATTGTAACCATGTTACATTTTTAAATTTTGTAATGTTGATATTTACCTATTATTTATTTACTTATATAAAATACATTGATTATAATGTAGTGGTGTGCCAATTAGACACTGTTAATCACTGGTATTTCTAACCTCAATAATAGAAATTTAAAAAGAAATCCAAATAGAGTAATGAAAATACCTTCCTTTATATTAAATTCAAATGCCTCTAAGATTTATTTGGAAATATTTCATGTTATTCTTGCAAGTATTGAAGTAGGGAATTTTTTTTAACATTTCATTAATAAATTTAAATAAATGGCCATTATAAGAACACCTTAAAATTAGATGATTCACTTACACTAAATGAAGGGCTTCTATTTGATATTCATTCTTCTTATCCTGTGTGCATTCTCCACCTTGTGCACCAAACAATTGAAGAAGAGAACTGTTTGCTTCTGCCTGCTGTGCTGTAGTGTGGCCCTGTAAACACGTAGACCTACAGCCTGACCTTGGAGTGCAGCCCACCAGTTTTTAAAAAAATCCTTCCTTTTCAGGTCTACACACTCTACCTCACTCCTTCTCTATTAATGTCATTCACACCACCAGTTGATATACTAACAGGCTTAAATAAATTAGAAATTATACTTGAGACTGACTATAATGACCTTGAACAGTTTAAATTATCATGCTTGGATTTTGTCAAGCTCTTTGGATCTATTTTATCAAATCCTGGAAATTTTTGTCAAATTTGAAAAAAATTTGGTCGTAATTTTCTCAAATGTTTTTCTGTCTGCTTCCTTTTCTGAAACTCCAGTTATGTGTATGTTAGGACAGTAGATTACCCTATAGATCACTCAGGCTCTGTCCTTCACTCCCCATCTGTGTTTCTTTATAGTGTCAGTTGTTAAGCTTTCAACTTCTTTAATCTTTTATCTGCAGTGTCTTAACCTAAAAAATGTTACATACTATATTTTTCATCTCTAGAATTTCCATTTAGTTCTTTTAACTATCTTCCCTTTCATTATTTTCATATAAATATTTTAACATTTCCATTATTGGATAATTCTGTCATCTCCACTATTTCTGGATCTGTTATTACTAATTTTTCTTATGGTTTCTGGTTGTGATTCACATTTCCTTGCCTTTTGGCAATGGCTAATCATTTCAGGTTTTTTTCTTGTTTCCCAGACTCTGTGACTAATGTTCAGTGTTAGGAGTTTTGTTGCCTTGCTTTAAAGAATGCTGGACTTGGTTTTATCAGTTGCTTACAGTAAGTTTGATCCATTCAAGGCCTAATGTAAGTTGCTAGAGCAAGTCTAGAGTTACCTTCATTCTAGGGAAACTTCAGCTCTCCTACTGAGGTATAACCTCTGGGATCGCCACTGAATGAGCCAAGTAATTGATGAGGATTGTTCCTTCAGGCTAAGAGCTCTGGGAATCTTGATCTTACATTATGTATGCATGACCTAATACTCAATAAAGACTTAAGATGACTCTTACGCAGATTTTTGGAGCTTGGTTTTTCTACTTCGCATAATTCTTCCCTGCATTTCCCATTCACCTCCTTGAAATTTGTTACAGTTATTCCTCTTTTTTCCCCCCATAGCTCCCCTCCTCCCAGTTCCCACCCCACTCTCTATCCTAACCGCCCCCCTCACTGTTCTCATCCATAGGTATAAGATTATTGTTCAGTCTCTTCCCACACCCCCAACACCCTTTTCCCCCTGAAAATTGCCAGTCCAGTCCCTTTCTATGCCTCTGATTCTATTCTGTTCACCAGTTTATTCTGTTCATCAGATTTTTTATTCACTTGGTTTTTAGATTCACTTGTTGATAGATATGTATTGGTTGTTCATAATTTTTATCTTTACTTTTTCTTCTTTCTCTTCTCAAAAGATACCTTTCAGCATTTCACATAATACTGGTTGGGTGGTGATGAACTCCTTTAGTTTTTTTTTTGTCTGTAAAGCTCTTTATCTGACCTTCAATTCTGAATGATAGCTTTGCTGGGTAAAGTAATCTTGGCTGTAGGTTCTTGCTATTCATCACTTTGAATATTTCTTGTTACTCCCTTCTGGCCTGCAAAGTTTCTGTTGAGAAATCGCTTGACAGACATATGGGTGCCCCCTTGTAGGTAACTGACTGCTTTTCTCTTGCTGCTTTTAAAATTCTCTCCTTGTCTTTTGCTCTTGGCATTTTAATTATGATGTGTTTTGGTGTGGTCCTCTTTGGATTCCTTTTGTTTAGGATTCTCTGCACTTCCTGGACTTGGAATTCTATTTCTTTTACCAGGTTCCCTTTCTTAACTTGCTTTGAAGTTGCTGAGTAAAAGTTAGAAGTTGACTCCAGAAGTGCTCCTCATCATTGTTGTGAAATTGGACAGTGAAAATGCCTCTGTCTTGCTCCTGTTGGAGGCTCAGAAGCAGAATACCAGGCCCAGGGAACAGGGTGTGGAGGGAAAAAGAAATAGGCAAGAGTGTGATATAGAAAGATGAGAGATTGAAAGTAATTAATGCTCACTAAATTACTACTACTTTACTTTTTATTCCCACAGACTTACCCTTCCCATAAGAAATCTATAAGACCTTATTTCACACTTATTACAATAATCACATTAAATTACGTATGTGTAAACCAAGAGGCTTCAACATTTTTATATTTGCTTACATGTCTTTGTTATGGGAAGAGTTATTAATTACATGATTGTGTTTGAATACGTTCCTTTGTGATGATTTGACTTCTTTCTGAATTTTTACTACATGAGGTGTCTGGTGGCATTCTAATAAGTTGATATTAGCTTCAAATTTATATATTGGTTGTGGGGCAGCCCTGCCTTTGCCTTACTTTGCTGTTTGAAGGCATGACTTTTTTAAAGAGAAATATAACATCCTAAAGACAAGGTTGAAAAGCTAAAGCAACTTCCTCTGCGAAGTCCTCCCTGTTGTGTCCTCCTGACCTGCATGTTCTTCTCCTTCCTGCCATGCCCCATGAGAAAGCAGGGACCTCTGTGGAGAGTGTGCTGTCTGTGCTGGTAGGCGCTTGTGGTGTGACAGAAGAATAAAATATTGGTCTTTCAGCATATTAAAGCTCTGCAGCCAAGGTGGAGCACATGTTTAGGTGGGAAGTGCAAGTATGTTTAAACAGATTTTTATTCCTGTTTCTAAAGTATAGTCATGGTATTTTACTCTTTCTCCCTTAGCATGGAGATACAAATCTCCCTACCGGGTAGCATTCGTTGAAAAATTGACCAAGCTTGTTCTAAGTCAGCTGCCTAATTTCTGGAAACTCTGGATTTCATATGTTAATGGAAGCCTTTTCAGTGAGGTATGTATACAAATATGACAATTGATGAAGGCGAGTCATTGTGAATTTTTAGTCTTAAAAATTTTAGATTCTGAAGTGACTTGTTTTTAGTCCTCACTAGAGGATATTTTTTTCATCGTTTATTAGGGGGTTTGGAGAGGGAGAGAGAGACAGAGAGAAACATTGATATGAGAGAGACACATCAATCAGTTGCCTCCCACACACCCTGACCAGGGCTGGGGTCAAACCTGAAATCCAGATACATGCTCTTGATCTAGAATTGTACTTGCGACCCTGTAGTGCGCAGGCTGATGCTCCAACCATTAGCACACCAGCCAGGGCCTGAAGTTACATTTTTTAAAACCTTAAGGGTCCAATACCTATAATAACTATTGTCAAATATTTTAAGATTAGTTAAAAGCACTGTAAATCTCCCATACTTAATAGCTGTATAATTTTTGAATAAGTTAATTCTTCTGGGATTCAGTTTCCTCAACTGTACAAAGAAAATATTGAGTGTATCTTTTTCAAAAGGTGATTATGATGATTAAATGAGATAGTCAATTAAAGTAAAAAAGAAAATTTGAAATATTTTCAAGGATTCTGAAATAAGTATAGTGTTGGGAAAAATTATGGGTGAAATTATTGTGCAGCGGACTATGAACATATGATAATCAAAGATAAAATGCTTTTACAACTTGCACACAGATTCGAAATAATTCATATAGGTGATTTTCTAGTTGGAAAGAATTTAAATATTTTTGTTAGCCCCCATATGGTCATTCTACGGAAGTTGTTATATTTTCACAAGTCACATATTTACTTAGTTTCTGAATTATAACATAATTGGTAGCATAGAAGTTATGACTTCTGTGGATAGCACCTGAAACTTAGATTTATCACTCTAAAGCAGGGGTGGGGAACCTTTTTTCTGTCAGTAGCCATTTGGATATTTATAACATCATTTGTGTAATACAATTCACTTAATATAAATTTATGTTCCTATGAAAAGCTCCTAGATTTATTAAATTTCAGGTCCCACCTTGCAGGGCCAGACCAAATGATTTCATGGACCTTACACGGCAGGCAGGCTGGAGGTTCCCCACCCCTGTTCTATAGTCTCACTGCAAGTGCCCCATGAATGGAATATACACTGTAATGCCCTTTGCCCCCAGCTGCTATGAAAGCCTCACTTGTCACACATGCAGAAGGCAGTTCTGGCTTCTTGTCTCCAGAGAGAACTCTTTTATAGCACTCAGAGCTGGGGATATAGGGACCCTCCTGATGGTAAAGCTATTTCCTGCTTCTTTTGCACTTGCCCCTACTGTGGCTGCTAAGTTGAGCACAGGTTTGGGTTTCTTTCCCTCTCCCACAGTGGGTGTAGCTTCACTGCTCACATAGTGACATAGCTTCCTCTTCTAATCTGCTCCCTCTTGAACTCAGATTGCTTATATAAGGACTAGAAAGGTTAGTTGCTGCTATATCAGTGCTATGGACAAATAGTGTTTGAATTTTTTCTTATGGATCAGTAGTGTTGAATGAGAAACACCCAGTATTTATCATATATTAATTGCGACCTTAGCAATAACTTTACATCTCTGTGCCCACTCTGCAGGGCTGGCTTGAGAATTGAATGAGTTAGCATAAATTAATGTACTTATTATAGTATCTGGAAAATAAATAAGAATTTGCTCTTATTATTTGAAATAAAAATTTTATCTAAAAGTCATTGTCCTGGTACATAATAGGTATCGAGTGAACAAAATTTAATAGCATTTAAGAAACACTGGGCTGATGAACTACTAGGTTAGTATTGAATAATGCGAAGATAGGTGAACTCATCTGAGGAATTATTTCCTTAGGAAGTGGATTTTAGATCTAGTTTTTTCCCCAGTCAAGTGTTTTTTCCTTCTGACTGGATCAGTTCCTATAGGTCAGGGGTGGGAAACCTTTTTTCTACCAAGGGCATTTGGGTATTTATAACATTCTCAAGTTATACAAAATTAAACAACTTAAAAGTTAGCCTGCTATATTTGATCAAACATTTAATTAACTCATCTCTAGTGCCTTGGCAGGGCCAGACCAAATGATTTCTCAGGCCTGATGTTCCCCACCCCTGCTGTAGGAGGCCCACACATCCACAGAAGTTGCCTTATTCTGGTGCTTTTTAGAGTTTGTAAAATTCCTACGATGTTTGACCTGAGATATTTAGTGAAGGGAATACATTTTCCTTCCTTATAGGTTATACCTAGTTGTGAAATAAATAAGCTACTTCTGAACTCAAGAACATTAGTACTGAAAAAATGGTTTTAATTAGTTGTATTGAATTAGATATGCTTATGGTATTTCTGCCTATTCATATTTATAAAATGTTCTTAAAAGTTCATAGTAATTATTAAATACTAGAGGCCCAATGCATAAAATTCGTACAAGGTGCTTGGCCCTTGCAACCCTGGCTTAGTCAGAAAGGTTGTCCGGAAGGACTTCCAGTCTCATTAGTATACTAGGGGCCCGGTGCACAAAAATTTGTGCACTCGGGGATGAGGGTCCCTCAGCCCGGCCTGTGCCCTCTTGCAGTCTGGGACACCTCAGGGGGGGAATGTCCACCTGCTGGCATGCCTGGCCAGCCTGGGTGAGGGGCTGAGAGCCATTTTCAGGCTGCCCACAGCTCCTTCAGGGTTCGTGCACTGGGGGGTGGGAGGGCTGGTGAGTGCAGGCCTGGACGTTTCCCACCAGAGGGCCCACGATCACACATGCCTGGTGGGCCCCCACCGCTGAGGGGACACACCTGGCGCAGAGCTGGGTGGCAAGCCAGGGGCGGATGCTGGTGCAGGATCCCTCGGTGGGGCCCTGCTGCTGAGCAAACACACCCGGGGTGGAGCCGGGCAGCGGACTGGCTTCGGATTCTCCGCACTGTGCAGCAGACGCTCCCGCACGCCCTGTGGAGGCCCCTGGGGGGTGGATGAAGGTAGTGGACCCCGGACCCCGGACGGGTGCTCCCGCACGCCTGGTGGAGGCCCCCAGGGGCAGAGCCAGGCAGTGGACCCAGGACAGGTGCTCCTGGATGCCCCGAGGAGGCCCCAGACCGGACCCCACTGAGCTGACACACCTGGCACAACTATGCCAGCTGCGGAGGCTCCAGTGCAGAGCTGCCCTGCCAGCCTCCATCTTGGCTGGGTTAATTTGCATACAGCTGCTCTGATTGGCTGGGAGGCATGGCTTGGCAGGTGGGCGTGGCTGTGAGCAGAGGCTCAGGCAGCCTAGGCAGGCAGTTGCAACAGAAGCCTCTGGTTTGCTCTAGCTCCGTAGCTGCTGGCCTCCATCTTGGCTGGGTTAATTTGCATACAGCCACTCTGATTGGCTGGTGGGTGTGGCTTGGCTGGTGGGCATGGCTTAGGTGTCTTGGAGTGATGGTTAATATGTATATTACTCTTTTATTAGATTAGATAATTTTTCTACAAATTTGGGCATATTTTTAAACTACTCTCAATTGAGAAGCTAGAAAGACACCAAAGGGCAATAGAAAGGGATGGATGAGTTAGGAAAGTGTGTCTACCATTTCAGTTTATTAGTGAGGTCTAGAAACTTAATTACATTAAAATTGGGAAGAGTTCTGGGCTTTTAATAGTCGCTATTTAATTTCATACCAGAAAGTGCTATACTATTGTAAAAACACAATTTACTTGAAACTTCTTATTTTCTTGTTATAGAACTATTTTGTTTTATTAAGAGCCCATCCGTTGAAGATTTAGATGGAGTTTTCAACAGTTTAAAAAATAGTCAGTTCTTCAAACCAGTCAAGCCCATGTGAAATAACTTATGTGAATCAAAACAGTGAAATCTAGCCGTTGGTCTCACCACAAAGTAGTTTTGGTCTGTGTGTGCAGGAAAGAGTTAAGGTTTTTAGTTAACGAAATGGTTAATAATAGGTTAAGATCTCATTTTTAGATATATTTTAAAGACAGTGTACTTGAGGTGAAAAATTTTAAAGCATACAAATAATTTTTAAATAGTGGGAGTCAGAATTTTTAAAAGTTTCATTTATAGTAAATAGCACTTTATGTTCTAAAATTGGATTAAAAAATAGAGCAACTCTTACAAAATTCAGTATATTGGAGATGATTAATTCATTAGATTAAAACAATAAGTTATTTTTTTAATTAACAGTTGCAAAAGGTATGTCTTACAACTAACTCCCTTCCATTTTTCATACATTTGAAGATAGGTTCTTGAGGTTTATAAAATTATTCTGTGTAGTAGATGGCATCATGCATTCATTAGCACATGTTTGGTGGGCAAATTGTTTGGGCAAAATTTAGCCTTAATTCTAGTACGATGTATTTTAATAATTGATTCTCACTTTTTCTTTGATTTGAAACTATTTCACAAAGGACTATGAAATAATCTTCCCATTGAACAAGTACTTCAGTCTTAGGTACTAAAGCAGATACAACTAGAAAAGACAACATTTGACAGTCAAGATACTTAACAATTTTATACTGGCCTGACCCTTCATTGAGACAAGTGACACCTTACTTTCAGAGTTCCGTCCCTTCCTCCACTACACACTAACTGAGGTTGGTATTAGGTTTCAGAGACACAGAACCAATACCCTATATCAACCATATATATCAAGAGAAAGAGAGTTTGAGGAATTTGCTTGTATGATTATGGAGGTTAACAAGTCCCATTATCTGCTGCAGTCAGATTCAGGAGAGCCCATTGTGTAGTTTCTATTCAAGGGCCAGCAGGCTTGAGACCTGGGGATTGCCAGTATTTCTGTTCCAGTCTGAGGACTGGAAAAGGCCAGTGTCCCAACTCATGCAGTCAAGCTGTAAGAATCCCCCTTTACTTTGGTCTTTTTGTTCTATTCAGGCCTTCCACTGATTGTATGAGGCCCACACTGAGGAAGGCAAGCTGCTTCCTTCAGCCTACGAATTCAAATATTAATCTCACCCAGAGACACCCTCACAGACATACCCAGAGTAATGTGTAACCAAATTTCTGGGCCCACATGGCCCAGTCAGGTTGACACAAAGAATTAACCATCACCAAATCTTTAACATAGATTTCCCAGTACAGGATGCCAGTGTTCTGTGCCTCCTGACATAGCAGTAGGTGCTGGGTTCCTCAGCAACATCTGAATTCCACATCTAAAACAGTCCCCTCAACCCCCAGGAGTCACACAAAATTCTTAAACCTCTGGTCCTCCCTTTTGTTGACATCTTAAGATTCCAGGAGATGGATTGAGTCTGATGGACATTTCAGGAGCATATCACAGGGTTATGCCCCATGCACTTTCAAAGGGTCAGTCTGCCAAGTGGCGACTCAGGACTTCAGGTGTTCTAAAGGCCTTTCAATTAACCCAGTAGTATTCAGGGCCATCTTGCTTTCTGATATGTATTCCAGGATGTTCTGAAGAACCCTAACCCTTGGTGATACCTCATTCACCAAATATTTATTGAATGCCCTTCATAGCCTCTATGTGCCAGGTATTGAAACACACACATACATGTACACATATAATACACAATTTTAATATACATACATACAATATGAGTAAAATAGTGGCCAATGTAAATATGACCTTTCTGCTACATCCTAAATTTTGGTAATATCTATAATAGAAACAAATAGAATCTTAAGATAAAGAACATCTGATGATATGGAGATCAAGGAAAGTCTCTGTGGAGATGATATTGAAACTGAAACTTCAAACATGAGGAGGAAACAGCCTCACAAAGTATCAGGGGAAGAATGCACAGAGAAGAATGCACAGCACACACAAAACTGAGGACAGGAGCTTGGCAAAAGAAAGACCCAGCATCCAGAGTATACTGAACAGTGGGCGAGTTTACCAAGAGAAGCAAGAACTGAGGTAGAGGAGCTGGCAGGGGAAAGAGTTTGTATTCTAGATACTATGGGAAGCCTTGGAAGAACTAAGTGGTGGAGTTACCTGACCAAGTTTTTCAGTTTTAAAAGGTCCACTCTGGTTGCCTGCTCAAGAATGAGTTGGCAGGGCCAGAAGTCAAGGTGGGGATGCTTTTGAGGCCATCCAGCCAGGAAACAATGGTTGTATTAAGGTTTTATTGGTAAAATTGAAGAGAAAATTATAGATTTTATTTGTATTTTGGAAGTAGCGTTAACTGGACTTACTGATGGATCACATGAGGTTGACAAGGACAGGGATTCAGATACAGCTCCTGCAGGCTTTCATGTGAATAGGTATGCCGTTTCGTTTATATAGTCAGAAAGATTTGAGAAAGAACATACCTGGAGGAAAATATCAGTTTTTTATTTTAATGTTTTGCGTTTGAAATTCCTGTGATTTATTCAGATAGGCAATCAGAAATTCAGATTGTCAGAAGAAAGATTTGGGCTATATATATAAATTTGAAAGTGTAAGATATGACCTATAATAATAAAAGCATAATACACTAATTAGACCGGACGAAGCTGGGCCTGCAAGGGAAGCCCGGGTCCCGGATGCCAGAGGGAAGCTATTGTAGGTAGCTGGGGGAAGGAAGGCCTACTCTTGCACGAATTTCATGCATCAGGCCTCTAGTTTATAATAAATATCTATTTGGACTTTGTCTTGGCACAGAGCTCTTAAAACCCTTGGAATTTCTGAAGTGAGGACTAATAAAGGGTTTCTTTTGTTATGTTAATGAGGTGGCTTAAGTCCCCACCTAAGGATGAGGTACTCATTGCCTGGACACCAACCATATGATTAGATGGTTGGAACTTTCACCCTAGACCTCCTAAGTACGTGGAGACAGAGCTTAATCACCCGTGGCCAGTGCTTAACAAAGCCTTCTTAAAAACCCAAAAGGAAGGGTTCAGAGAGCTTCAAGTTGATGAACACATGGAGATTCTGGGAGAGTGCCCTGCTCAGAGAGGGCATGGAAGCTCTACATCCTTTCTCCATATCTTGCCCTGTGCATTATTTTCATCTGTCTGTCCCTGAATTATATTCTTTTATAGTAACTGGTTATCTAATAAGTATCACATTTATCTGACTTCTCTGAGCCATCCTAACAAATTATTGGAATCAAGAAGAGGTTCGTAGGAACCTCTAGTCTATACCCAGTCAGTTGCAGTCAGTTGACAACTTGGGCTTATGATTGGCATCTGAAGTTTTGTGTGTGTGTGTGTGTGTGTGTGTGTGTTTGTGTGTGTTGGGGAGAGGGGTAAGTCTTATAGAACTGAACCGTAAACTGTGGAATCTGACTCCAGGTAGGGTCAGAATTAAATTCAATTATAAGACACACAACTGGGATCTGGAGAATTCTTTGTTGGTGTGGGGAACCTCTCATATCCCCCTCCCACACACACATTGGAATTGGGTGCAGAGCCCAAAGTAAGAAGGCATTATCCTATCTAATAAAAGAGTAATATGCAAATTAGGTGTCACTCCATGACAAAGATGGCCACTCCCATGGCCACAAGATGGCGGCGCCTATAGCCACATCCTATCTAATCCTATCTAATAAAAGAGTAATATGCAAATTAGGCATCACTCTGTGACAAAGATGGCTGCCCTCACAGCCGCAAGATGGAGGCGCCCATGGCCACATCCTATCTAATAAATGAGCAATATGCAAATTAGGCATCACTCTGTGACAAAGATGGACGCCTCATCGCCACAAGATGGAGGTGCCCATGGCCACATCCTATCTAATAAAAAAGTAATATGCAAATTAGGTGTCACTCCATGACAAAGATTGCAGTCCCCATAGCCACAAGATGGTGGCGCCCATAGCCACATCCTATCTAATAAAAAAGTAATATGCAAATTAGGCATCACTCTGTGACAAAGATGGCTTCCCCCATGGACACAAGATGGCTTCCTCTATAGCCACAAGATGGCGGCACCCAGTCCGGCTCAGCCCCGCCACTGCAGTGGTTAGGACTGTTAACCAGGCAGATGGTGTGGGAGGTGGGGGGCCGGAGGGGCAGAACAAAGGGGGCTAGGTGTCTCCTGCCCAGGCCAGAGGCCTTCATCAGAGGCCTCAGGCATGGCCAAGGGTGGAGCTGGAGCCAGTGATTGGAGGGGGCAGGGGCAGAGCCTGTGATTGGAGGGGTATGAAGGTGCCTTACCTAGGCATAAGGCCTGGGCCAGAGGCTTCAGGCCTGGGCAGGGGCAAGGCCGGCGATCGCAGGAGCCTGGATTCAGCAGAACTAGTGATCAGAGGGGCAGGGGCAGAGTCTGCGATCTCAGGGATCTGGGCACCGGTGAAGCTGGTAAAGCAGGAGTCTGGGGGTCCCCTGCCCAGGCCTGCAGCCTTGGCTAGAGGCTGCCTATGGAGCAAGGGCAGAGCCAGCGATGGCAGGGGGCAGGATCAGAGCTGGTGATCTCAGAGGCCTGGGCTCTGTGAAGCCGGTGATTGCAGGGGTCTGGGGGTCTTCTGCCAGTCCTGCAGCCTCAGCCAGTGCTTACAGACCTAGGCAGGGGTGGAGCTGGGATTGGAGGGGAAGGGGTGGAGCCGGTGATCAGAGTGAACTACGGAGGAAACACCTTTTTTGACTGCTCATTGGCTAAGCTCCCTGTATGCCACTTGTAATATTCTTAGTAACTTGAGTAATAAGAATCCCTAAAGGTGATCTAGGGCTTTTCCACCTCAGTCCTGGAGAAAAAAATGAAGGTCCACTGTTGGAGGGCTAAGAAATGTCATATCCTGCCCTAGCCCATTTGGCTCAGTGCATAATGCCTCAGCCTGCTGACTGCAGGGTCTGGGTTCAATTCTGACCAAGGGCATGTACCTAGGTTACAGGTTCCTTCCTGGCTGGGGCCCAGGTCAGGGCATATGCACGAGGCAACCAATCAAAGTGTTCCTCTCACTTTGATGTTTCTCTCTCTTTTTCCCTTCTCTTCCACATTCTCTAAAAATCAATGGAAACATATCCTCAGGTGAGGATAAAAAAAAAGAAAGAAATGTTATATCCTATGAAAGACACATCTTGAAAAAGCCTAAAGAAAGTTTTCATTTCTTCATGGTGAAGGGACTGGAGTTCGTGTTGATGAAAACACCTGGTGGCTGCAGTGACTGGCAGTGGCAGCAGCAGGGTGATGGGGCTGGTGGCTTTCCCTGATTAGCCTGGTTGCCTCCCACAAAGGGAAGCCAGACTGTGGCTTAGGCCTTCTCCCCAAGGGGATCAGAGAGCGGGCCTAAGCTGTAAGTAGGACACTCCCTGAGGGCTCCCAATATGTAAGAGGGGGCAGGCTGGGCTGAGGAACGCCCCCCTTCCCCCAGTGCATGAATTGCATGCACCGGGCCCCTAATATAGAAATGATATTTGAAGCTATGAGAATAAATTAGTGAGAGAGTATAAAGGAAAAAGAGTAAGAGCTTAAAACCAAAACCTGATAAAAACTCAGCATTTAGAGAACAGTTCTATATCAGCTCAGCAAGCAGGGACCATGTGTCTGCTTTTCTACACCTGGGCCACTGTTTCACCAAGTATTGTTTTGAATCAGAGCATCACACTGACAGAAACAGAAAGTAGGCTAACAGACAACAGAGCCATTTGGTCTTACCTGAGTGGTCATGACTCAGATGGAAGTCACTCTTTATATTTCTCCTTTCTCACTGAAACACCCAGTGGAATGACTGGGTTCAGTCACTTCTGCCTCAGAAGCCTGTAACTAAGCTATCCACAGGGATCCTTTGTGCACCTCCTCTAGCCTGAGACATTGTCATTGCTTCCCTGGGTAGCACAGCACTCTTTTAGCTGCTCATGCTCCTACCTCTATCCCTTCAGTTACTTCTCACTATAGCTATAGGATACTTCAGTTACTTCTCATTTGCCTTAAAAATAAAGGGAGAAAAACACCAATTTCTGAGTTAAATCTCAGTATACCAAAATTTTTGAGTGTTGTTAGCCAATGACCTTAGGAATTTGTTTATTGAATTACTACTGAAGTAAGTAAATTTGGGGTTTAGTTTTTCTCAAAAACTAAAGTTTAGTTATTTCAAAGCAAAAGTGCATTTCTACAAAGAAAAATTATAAAAGCTGCATATTTTGATATACAATTTTAAATTAAGTGTAACTCAGAATCTGAAGGGTTGTATATCTGTGTACATTGACCACTTTTTATCGGGTATATCTGATATTTTTGTTGAAAACATTTGCAGTCCTTAACTCTTCTTTTATGTATTCACAATGGTAATGTTCATTATATAAACCAACTGTATATACTATGTTTCTAGCTTATACATAAAATATATGTAACATTACTTGTGTTTTAAAATTAAGTTCAAATCAATATAATCATTTGTAATGCAATTATTCTTAGCATGAAAGTACTTTTACTTGTCTTTAACCAATAATATATGAATGCTTTAACTTTAAAGGATAACTTTTGCATTATGTTAATGAGCTATGAGAATTTTCTTTTACATTATACCATTTTTTGTTACTACTTCTCTATTTGGAGTTTCCTACGCCTGCCCTTCAATGGCATTTTATATAATAAAATTTAGTTATTAGAAACTTTGGTATTGAAAAGTTAACTGAAATCCAATTGAATAGATTTCTCTCGAATCAATGCAATGTAGTCATGTACACATTAAGGAGAAGAGAAATATCCGATGAAATAATGGCTATCAGTAAACAAGTAAAAAATTAATTTTAGAATATATTTTCTACCAAGGTAAACTGTAAAACCTGAAGAAGAGCAGTGATTTGTTATTTTTTAAAAAATAAAATGTCAGATATAATACTTATATTTATAAATATTTGTCAAGGGAATGGAATGGAAGTCCTGAAATTACTAGATATTAATCCAGAGTTTACTCTTTCTTTTATTTCTACCCTAGTCAGTGAGAAAATATTTAGAGAATGTTATCATAGGTATGATACTTGTAGGTTTAAGCATATAAAATTTTTTAAAATATATTTTTATTAATTTAGTAGAGGGAGAAAGAGAGAGAAACATCAATGATGAGAGAGAATTAATTGGCTGCCTCCTGCATGCCATGCCTTCCACTGGGGATTGAGCTTGCAACCCCAGGCATGTGCCCTCACCAGGAATCGAACTGTGACCTGATTCATAGGTAGGTGCTCAACCATGGAGCGTGCTGGTTGGACTAAGCATATAAAATGAAAATAACATATGAAATTATACTATAAAAAAGATATTGTCAGTTAATACTTAGGTTCATTTATGGAAATTGTACTTAAATGTTTTAGGAAGATGAAAAACTTCTTGTAATAAAAAAGGTTTTCCGATTAGTTAGCCTTTAATCAGAAATTTAGATTTTTTTTTATACATTCCTTTAAACAAATTATAATCATACTAGAGAACCAGTGCATGACATTCATGCATGGAGGGGCAGCTCCCTCAGCCCTGCTCGTGCCCTCTCGCAGTCTGGGAAACCATGGGGTATGTCCGCCTGCCATAGTTGCTGGAGAGGCTCCTGCCACTGCCTTTGCATTCACTGCTCTCACCAGCTGTGAGCCTGGCTTCTGGCTGAGCAGCGCTTCCCCCTATGGGAGTGCACTGACTACCAGGGGTCAGCTGCTATGTTGAGTGTCTGCCCCTGGTGGTCAGTGTGTGTCATAGTGACCAGTTGTTCTGCCATATTTTGGTCAATTTGCATATTAGGGTTTTATTATATAGGATTTATGCTTTTTTACATACAACCCCTAACGCATTTCTTATTTTTGTAAATTATTTCTAAAGATAAAAGTTTGTTTGTTTTTTAATTTTCAAGACTGCTGAGAAGTCAGGCCAGATTGAAAGATCAAAGAATGTCAGGCAAAGACAAAATGATTTTAAGGTAAGTTAAGAGTAAGTATGTAGACATTATCACAAGGTAAGGTTTTTTCCAATCATAGTAGACGACTTTATTTATGTTCAAGATATTCATCATACTCAAGCAGAATCCTTCGATTTATTAATCATTGTTTAGAAAATGATTCAAGAAGTAATGCAGAGTCTTGTGAAGCTGATCCGTGGAGCACTACTCCCACTTAGCATCCCAGAGGGTGGAGTGAGGCAGTATGGAGGCTGGGAGGTGAAGTCTGAGCTCTCTGGACAGTGGCTCGCTCATGTCATACAGACCATAAGGTAAATATGGACACATTTTCCTGAAAAGGATAAATCTTCTTTACTGTTAAAAAAAAATACTCATGATGTGATATGATTTTTAATACATTCTACGAAGAATTTTATTTTGTGTCTTTCGCAACCACTGTTTCCCATGTGTCATCTAGCAGTCTCTTAATCCTTCCTAGTCTTACATTTGATATGCATCCTTTATTGTTTAATTTATTGTTACTGTTATAATCCCTCTTATGGTCTTACTTTATTTTCAACATAATATTGTAGCTTTTAAGCTCCATAATGAATCATTCATTATAGGATGACCAAAATGATGACAAGGGACTGCTTTGTCATTGCACTCTACTCACTTTTTTTGTTGTTGTGTTTATTTTACAGGCTTACTTATGAATCACTTACTGCCCTTGAAATTCCTAATGACATGTTACAGACTATCCAGGATCTCATTTTGGATCTCCGAGTACGTTGTGTGATGGTCACATTGCAACACACAGCAGAAGGTATGTTAAGAAAAATTGATGTTATTTACTAGACAATGATTACCTGAATATCCCTTTTTTTCTAGCTTCCAAATCCTTGAAACAAATTACTTTTATGGAAATTTGAATATTTTAGACCATCTGTCTAAAGAATGCTGCTCAATATAATTCTTTCAAAAGTAATTTTTAAAAAGCTTGAGATACCATGCCATACAGAAATAAAGATGGATTTACTTGAAAGATTTTTATGTATATAAAAACATCCTTATTTTTATAAGGCAAATATTAAATAGAAACAGTAAAATTGAAAATGTATATAAAGTATTATACCATTATTAAAAATATATATGTATATATTTTAAAAGTTTAATTTAGAAATAGCAATGTAAAATCAGAAGAAAGACTGTTAACAGTGGTTCTTCAGGTAGTAGAAATTATAAGTGATGATCATTTTCTTTATACTTTCTAGAATTTGGGGGATTTTTACCTATAATTATAAAAGAACAATTAAGATAATCTTTATAAAGCTACGCTTTTTTTTAAGTTCTTTATTTTTAAAGTATTACATAAGTCTCCTTTTTCCCCCATTGACCTCTCTCCAGCCTTTCCCACCACTTAGCACATGCCCTCACCCGCCTCTTTCTGAGAGCTACTCTTTTGGTATTAAATATTTTTTAAAAAATCAAGAACATTATAAATGACATAAACCATTACTATCTATCATCAGGACTATCATCATTAATTTCTATCAGTACAGAATTAGTAACTAATACATAGTTATTTTGTACATGTTTAAAATTATCAAGAGTGCTAAATAAATAATAGATTGTCTAAAGTTATTATTAAACCTAGCCTCACATTCTCCAAATTGAATTATATAGTCAAAAATTTTCCCTACATTAATCTTTTATTAGAAAAATCCAGTGAATAATACACATTTAAATCCTTGAGTTAACCAGAATTATATTCTGTACCTACTTTCACCAATTTTTTACAAACCTGTAAAAAACAATTAAAAACCATAACCCATAGATTTTTATCTCTATAAAGTTCAGTGAAATAACCACAATAAAAAGTACTTGTGTGTGTGTGTTCTCCCTATAGAAATAAAGAAATTAGCTGAAAAGGAAGACTGGATTGTCGATAATGAAGGGTTGACTTCTCTAGTAAGTTTAAATTCATTTAAATGAAGACTCATTAGTGTATATTATATTCAAAATAAATATTATATTAATATGGAGCATGTGCTTTCTGTATTACAACTCTAAATAGTTTCTGGAAAGAGAAAAATAAATTTCTTAAAGTTTTCTGAGAGTTATTTTTGCTGAACACTAACCACATATTTAAAAATTAATAAAAAGTAGATTTTTTTAGAGTAACCATTTTTCATTGTATCACTTACTATTTTTGCTTGCATTGCATTTTTAATAGATTATGCTTAATTCTAAGTTACCCAGCAACTTGAATTTTTCATGAAGCAGGATAGAAAAAAAATGCTATTACTGACTTCTAAGCCAAAACAACAACGTTGTTCTCCAGATACATGCACATGCCAGTTAGCTGTGATCTTCATTCAGAAAGATCATCATCTTTTCATATGGGACTTTTAGGTTTTCAAAATACCTTTGAAAATAGTTTTCATCATTTATCGTGTCAGGTTTCTCTCCTACTCTGTTATCACCATTATTTCCACAAAGTTATTACAATGTTGTTGACTGTATTTCCCGTGCTGTACATTATATCCCCATGATTTTTTTTAGTCAGGTTGTTGAGAAGCAGTAATCTCATGAAATACTACATTTTCTTGAATTTCTGCACTTCTTGTTGACAATCTTCCTTTGAGAATTGAAGAACTTTTGACAAGTTGAAATTATTCCTCTGTTTCTCCAAAGACCAAGGTTCCTTCTTAAGTTAATACAAGTATCTACAGTACACCTTCCTTTGTATGTAACAATGTGATTTAGAACAGCAGTGCTTCCACATTTTTGTAAATTAAATCTTGCTTGAAATTAAGGGAACTTATTATTTTAAATAATTCCATTGTGATTATATTTTAAAGGAATTATTTTTTATAAACATCTGTTTTGATTCATTTGGTTTATTCTATTTTTCATAATGATTTGTATTTAAATACAAAAGAGGAAAGAGCTATGGGCAGACCTTGCACCATCCAGTATGGCAGCCACTTGAAACGTGGCTCATGTAAAATACACATCA
>PVJC01033108.1:0-19541 GCA_004026665.1 Murina feae | reverse complement strand
ACACACACACACACACACACACACACACACAAAAGGTGCCTGGCAGACTGGGGCCATCATAGGACATCCACTGAGGGGTCCCAGACTGTGAGAGGGCACAGGCCGGGCTGAGGGACCCCCTCCACCCCAAGTACACAAATTTTTGTGCACCGGGCCCCTAGTATTTTTATAAAAGTGGTATTGGCCCTAGACGGTTTGTCTAGGTAGATAGTCAGTCTACAGACTGAAGGGTCTTGTATTCAATTCTGGTCAAAGGCACATGCCTGGGCTATGGGCTCAATCCCCAGTAAGAGGGCATGCAAGAGGCAGCCAATGATTCTCTCTTGGCATTGATGTTTCTCTCTCTCCCTCTTTCTTCCTCTCTGAAATCAATATTTTTTTTTTCGAAAAGAAGAAGTGGTATTGAATGAATACTGGTTCCTTTAACTCCACTTTATAGTCTTTGTGAAAAACCATGGTTTCAATCACCTGTTTTTTCATCTGATCCACAAGAAGATACCCATTACATGGAAGCTGATACATACTGGACATATAAAACTAGGTCACCTTTCTATTCCTACAGGACCTCACTCTAACAGGGTAGTCAGAAAATAAGTGAACCATTTCAATAAGACTAGTTCTATAATAGTGTCTTGAACACAATGCTGTAAGGTCTCATAGAAGAGTGAACTTTCTTCTTTGGCATCTTGGAAAATTTCAGATGGGGAAAGATTTTTTTACCTAAAATTTGAAAAATAATTTACTTAAGTGTTTAATGAAAGCAGGCATCACGTAGCAAAATGTCAGAAAAACAATCTGTCCAGGTTTGTGCTGAAACAAAAGAAGATCACCTACTTAATTGGGTCTGAGGGAATGTGCACTATTATACCCAATGTGAATCTGGGGACACACATGTGTGTGCTATATTGTAACAGTAATGGGTATTTGCACACCATGGGTATGTTCTCTCCCTCCTAGTCAACAGCAAATCTTGCCATCCAAGATGGAGGCTGAAGAGCCCTCCCATCCTGGTCCCAGGCACCTGGTCCCAGCTAAGTGTATCTGTCTGTGTGGGAGGAGGAGAGAGTCTCTGAGAAAGATAGCCCTCCTTGATTAAAAGAGTCAGAAACTTGCCAGAACTGGTTTGGCTCAGTGAATAGAGCATCGGCCTGCAGACTCAAGGGTCCCGGGTTCAATTCCGGTCAGGGGCATGTGCCTTGATTGCAGGCACATCCCCGGTGGGGGGTGTGCAGGAGGTAGCTGATCGATGTTTCTTTCTCATGGATGTTTCAAATTCTCTATCCCTCTCCCTTCCTCTCTGTAAAAAATCAATAAAATATAATAAATAAATAAATAAATAAATAAATAAATAAATAAGTCAGAGACCAGTGTGAAAACAAAACAAAACCTTTATCTACTTGACATTGATCTTGTGTAGGCTTGATACCTGTATGGCCTGAACAGCACCATGAGATAGCAATCATGAGGATGAAAAGTCAGTTCTCTAAGTGTGGAGGAAAATCACTTTAACAAGAGCCTGAGTACAAATGTATTCAATGACATTACTAAGTGTCTAAACTTATCCTGCTGCTTCTTTCTGCCAGACTTATTGGTAAGATAACTACTGTACTTGATGTGAAAACTGTACTAATGGATAGATATAAGGTTGACATATACTTCTCTATAACAATTGACTAGATAATTTCATGCTGTTAATAACAAATAGTTTGACATACTTCAGAGTATGTACTTCAACATATGGTATTCAGAAATATTAACAAATAGCTAATATTTTTAAAAATATTTTATTAGTAAATATATTTCTAGATTCTAAAGAACACATACTTATTGTTATTGTTCATAAATTTGGTTGATAAACTAAAGGTGGCAACTAGAAAGGGTTTGATTGCTAAGGAAGATTCACAGGACAAAAATGGCATGGCTTATGGAGTTACAGTTTATTGCAAAAAAGGAGATGATATAGAAATAAAATTAAAGCCAGGGTATGCATCACAGCCAAAGACTGCCTCACAGTAAGGGTCTGAGGAGTCCAGGTTCAAGTATCAATTACCCTCCCTCTGTAATGGCCACACCAAGACACAATTTCTCTCAGCAATCACTAAGCTATATATGTACAAAGGGCAGCTTGAAATCAGAAAGCCCAGTGTGGAGTTTGAGCTTAGGCTTTTTATACAATTCTGTTCACATAGGCATATTCTCTTTAAAAAATATTTTTTAATGATTTCAGAGATGAAGGGAGAGGGAGAGATAGAAACACCAATAGTGAGTGAGAATCATTGATTGGCTGCCTCCTGCATGCCCACATGGGGAATCAAGCCCATAATACAGGGATGGAACCACAACCTCCTGGTTCATGGATCCACACTCAACCACTGAGCCACCACAGCGAGGCCATAGGCATATTTTTGCTAAGTAACCAGCTCCCATGTTGGAGCCCTGTGTGAGTGCTCTGGGGGATGGGTGGTTTTCCCCTAAATCAGGTGTCTGTAAATCATCAATCTCTGTGTAACCAGTAAATGACTCATAAGTTAGTGTAAACTGCCCCCAATTTCTCCTTGAACACATGGTTCTGAAACAACACTATTACTAGGTTTCATGCTTTGATCATTGGTCATTGTCGGGTAGGTACATGTTTTGCTTCAGCAAAATGACACAGGCCATTTTCAGGTCAGCTACGATTAACTCTTACAACAGAGGAGTCATGACAGACTTCACAATTCATAATTTTACTTCAAGCACATTCTTTGTGCCACAGTATATATATGTATAAGCAACAGTAGGTTATCTTAAGAAAAGTTGTCATAAAAATTTTCTGAAAACCAAAAGTAATTTTTGAAAGAAAAAACACATTTTAGATAGGAAAAATGATAGGAATGTAAAATACTGTTGTTGTTTTTTTACTGTCCTCAAATATTTTGGTCTCAGGACCTCTTTATATCCTTAAATGTTATTGAAGACCTTCAAAGATACTTTGTGTATTGGCAGTATATTTATTAATATTAACCCTATGAAAAATTAAAACAGGAATTTAAAAATACATTTAAAAGAAGTATATTTAACAAACATAATAAAACATTTACTGAGAAGAGTAGCATTGTTTTACATTGTTGCAATTCTTTAAAATGTCTAACTTAATAGAAGACGAGTGGATGCTCACACATTCTTCCACATTAAATCTGTTAAAATAGGTTGCTTCTGAAGAAGTACAAGTGGGGGTAAAAAGTAGGTTTACAGTTGTTCATATGGAAAATAATACAATAATCTCATAAAATAAAAGGGTAATATACAAATAGACTGACTGGTAGAACAACTGAACAACCAATCAAAGCGTAATATGCTAATGATATGCTAAAGCTGTTCAACTGCTCCTATGATATGCACGGACCACCAGGGGGCAGACAGTCAACCAGTTGACCAGTCGCTATGACGTGCACTTACCACCAGGGGGCAGATGATCTGACCAGTAGATTAGCTTGCTACTGGGGTCCAGCCAATCGGGACTGAGTGAGATGGGCTGGACATGAACTGGAGCCCTCCCGCAATTCCTCCCTGGCCCGATCATGCAGCACCAGTGGGGTCCCTCAGCCTGGCCTTCACCCTCTTGCAATCTGGGACCCCTTGGGGGACGTTGGAAAGCCAATTTCAGCCAGATCCTGCAGGCCGCTCCCCTTGGGAGGGTACCAGATTCAGGGCTCATGGCTAGTGAGTATTGCTGTGTCAGCACGAATCTCTCCCAATCAGGACTGATTAGGCATGAGCCCATGATAGGCACAGTGGGACTGGGATGAGCAGGAGCAGCAGGTAGGAGCTGCAGGTGGCATTGGACTTCAGGTTTCGGCCAGATCCCTGCAGGCCATCCACAGGGACCCCACCCATGCACGAATTCATGCACCGGGCCTCTAGTTAATAAATAATAATACAAGAATAAACTGTTTCCTATTATTCTCTTCCCCACTTCACATATAATGAATCCAAGGTTCAGCAAATTATCTCAAATCACACAGTTGTTGAGTACAAGAGTAATAAACCAAATCCTGACACTTTTCTTCCAGAATCTACACTCTTAACAACTGAACATGTTGCTTCCCAATTTCTTTCCATACATTTTGCATTAAGTTAATATTAAGAAGGATCAAAGATATCATTTTTCTTATCTTCCATACTTAAAAAAATGGACATTAATATTGGATTTATGCACAAAAGGGAAGTAGTTTCCTGTGAGTTTTATATTTGTTTTATCCTACCCTATTAGTGTGATGAAAGTAGCAAAGATATGAAGATTTGCTTCTGTGACTGCAGTAGCTTAACTAAAGGCAAAGTCATTTAAATTCTCTTTTCCCCTTTCTAGCAAATTGGGGTAAATTGGCCACTTAACTTCTCAGGTATTGACATTAATGAGTGACTGACTTTAATAGGATTTGAAAGTTTAGAAGAAGGGCAACATGCAAGAATAAATCATAAGTTGCTTTGGTTAGGAATTTTCATTCTCAGGCAGATTAAAAACCCTTTAGCAAAGTGAACAAGCGCTGACAAACAGAGCATAGAACAGGAAAATGGTGTATCTGGACACAAGCGGGAAAGTATAGGCTTAGAAATGGAAGCTGTCACTGTCTTGTGAAGCACATAATTGCATTTGGGAAGATTTTAAAGGTTAAGAAAAAGTTTTTTTCTCTTCTACTTCTGCCTTTCGGGGGAAAGTTTAGATTACTGACATGGGAGTTTTAAAATATATAATGGTGTCTGATGGGGTCATTAATTCAGTGTTGTTCATATTTGCATTAAGAGTGAAAATTCTAATTATATTTCTATGTGGTTTTATAGATTTTCTATGGTAGGAGTAATATTGGATAAGAGTTATTCATACCATTTGTCTGTTTCTCTCTGATTATGATTATATGTTTTAAGTTTTCTAGGCCTGCTTAGTCACTTGAATACCTTGATTATAACCAGGTATCTGATTATTGCTTGGCAGTAGTCATAAAACACACCTGAATCCCTGTCTAGAATCTTTTGAACACTTTTTAGATTGCCCTTTTAATTAACTTTGTTCTCTGTGTCTCCCTACTGTCTTGGGAATTGAAAGATAAAATTTATCAGCTCAAATGCATTTTGAAAAACATAAAAATAAAAGTTTAGCTGCCTAGAGTTTACAATTCACCAAAAGGGTTGTGGCAGGCAGGATAATGCACCCCAGAAGAATGCCATATCCTAATCTCTAGAACCTGTGAATACATTTGGTTACATGGCAAAGGAGAATTAAGGTTGGAGATGAAATTAAGGTTATTTAATCAGCTGACCTTGACATGGGAAGTTTATCCTGGTGGGCTCCACGTAATCACAATGGTCCTTACTAGGGGAAAAGGAGGAAGGAGAAGAGAGTCAAGAGAAGGAGATGTGACAGAATAAGAAGTTAGAGTGATATGATTGTTGACTTTGAAGATGGAAGAGGGCCATGAGCCGAGGAATGCAGGCAGCCTCTAGAACAAGCATATCAAATTTGTGGCCCACAGGCCCCATTTTTGTGGTCCAGCCAATATAACGGTATGTAAGAAACATTTTAATAACAATTTTGTGACTTAATTTTTACAATATCCTGCTATACATAATTATTAATAATGAACTATAATGTTCACTAATGACTGACGACTAGAATCATGTTGCATTCACTTCCCTTACATGCCTTATGTGCAGGTGCACCATTTCTCTCCACTAATACCAGCAGTGAATATTTTAGCAGCCGATGGCCACATCATTGGTCTTGTACTGACTTGTTTGGTGTGCACAACAGGAAATATTTCACTTTTGGAGGACAAGAAAAATAGGTTTATTTGCATCATGCTCATTAATTTGTGCAGTTATTCAGTGTCTGGTAAGTTAATGTTCAAGAAAAAGTATTAATTTTTATTAAAATGTTCTATTTTAATAATGACTCATTTATTTCAACGCTATGTATTCAGCATGTCTCTATTCAAATAAACCTACGTTTCTATGAAAATTGAAACTTTTGTTTTTTTGTGGCCCAGATAAATTTCAACCTTGTTTATTTGGCCTGTGTTAGCCTTTGAGTTTGACATTCTTGCTCTAGAAGCTGAAAAAATCATGAAAAAGATTGTCCTCTAGAACTTTCAGAAAAGAATTCAATCCTACCTACATTATGATTTTAGTCCAATAGGTCCATTTTAGAATTCTGACATTCAAAACTGTAAGGTAATAAATTTGTGCTGTTTTCATCCACTAAATTTGTGGTAATTTATTACAGTAACAATAATAGGAAAAAGTAGCCATTGAAATTTTTTTCCTAGACTTATAGGATTGTGGAAAATTATAGTTTTCAATTTGGGCATTTTCTCAATAGCTCCGAAGAATAATCAATGGTTTGATGAGAATAAGGAAGCATAATGTTTTGTTTTGTTTTAAATTTCTTCTTATTTATTTTTAATTTTGGCAAAATATACATAAAGTTTATAATTTTTAAGTGTGTAGTTCAATGGCATGAAGTGCAACCATCACAACTATCCATCACCATGACTTTTTTCATCTTACAAAACTGAAACCCTATACTTTTTAAATTTATTTTTTATTTGTATTGATTTCAGAGAAGAAGGTAGAGGGACAGAGAGAGAAAGAAACATCAATGATAAGAGAATCATTGACCGGCTGCCTACTGCACGCCCCCTCCAGGGGATCAAACCCATAACCCCAGCAAGTGCTCATGAGTGGAACAGAACCCGTGACCCTACAGTCCGCAGGCCGACACTCTATCCACTGATCCAAAGCGGCTATGGCGAAATCCTGTACTTTTTAAATAACTCTCCATTCCTCCCTTCCCCCTCCATCAAATCCTGGAAACAACCATTTTACTTTCTGTCTTTAATAGTTTAACTACTATGGATACCTCATATAAGTGGAGTTATACATCATTTGTCCTTTTGTGACTGTCTTGTTTCACCTAGCATAATGTCCTCAAGATTTACCATGCTATAGCATGTGCCGGAATTCCATTCCTTTTTAAGGCAGAAAAATATTCATTTCTGTGTATATACTATGTTTTGTCTATCCTATCACTTGTTGATGAACACTTGTGTTGCTTCCACTTTCTGACTATTCTAAATAATGCTGCCATTAACATGGGTGTATAAATATCTGTTCAAGTCCTTTCAAATTTCAAATCTGCGGTATATACTCAGAAGTGAAAATGGTGGATAATATGGTAATTCTATTTTTACTTGTTTGAGGAACCAACACACAGGTTTCCATAGTAATATCACCATTTTACATTCCCACCAGAAATGCACAAGTGTTCCATTTCTCCAAGTCCTCCCCAACACTTTATTTCCTGTTGTTAGGATAATAGCCAAGCTAATGGCTGTAAAGTGGTATCTCATTTTGGTTTTGATTTGCATTTCCATCATGATTAATAATTTTAAGCATCGTGTCCATGTTCTTTTTATTAATTTAAATACTTCTTTGGATCAATTTCTATTCAATTCTTTTGCTCTATTTTATCAGGTTGCTGGGTATTTGTTGTTGTTGGAGTTCTTTATATAGTCTGGATATTCACTGCTTTTTTGCTTTACTTTTTTAAAATTTCTATATTGTTGGAAGTATTACAAAATGTCTTCTTTTTCATCTCCAATGACCCCCTCCACCTGCTCCCATTTGCAAATATTGTATCCCATTTTTTGGATTGCCTGTTCCCTCTATTGATAATGTCCCTTGATACACAAAAATGGGGAAGGAACATATGGGAACTCTTTCTACTCTTCATTTAATTTTTTCTGTAAACAAAAGCTATATCAAAAAAATAAGGTATTGGCATAAAAACAGAAACATAAATCAATGGAACAGAAAAGAGAACTGAAAAATAAACCCATGCATATTTGCTCAATTAATTTATGACAAAGGGGCCAAGAATATACAATGAAGAAAGTACAATCTCTTCAATAAATGGTGTTGGGCCCGGCCGGTGTGGCTCAGTGGCTGAGCATCGACCTATGAACCAGAAGGTCACAGGTTCGATTCCCGGTCAGGGCACATGCCCAGGTTGCAGGGTCAATCCCCAGTAGGGGGCGTGCAGGAGGCAACCGATCCATGGTTCTCTCTAATCATGGATGTTTCTGTCTTTCCCTCTCCCTTCTTCTCTGAAATCAATAAAAAAAAGATATTTTAAAAAAATAAAAAATAAATAAATAAAAATAAATAAATAAATGGTGTTGGGAAAACTGGACAGCCACATGCAAAGGAGTCACACTGGACCACTATCTTACACTTCACACAAAAACTAATGCAAAGTGGTTTAAAGACATGAATGTAAAAACTGAAGCCATAAAATTCTGAGAAGAAAACACAGATAGTAAGCTCCTTGACATCGGTCTTAGTGATGACATTTTTTTTTAGACCAAAGCAAAGGGAACAAAAGCAAACATAACCAAGTGGAACTACATTAAACTAAAATGCTTCTGCACAGCAAAGGAAACCATCAACAAAATAAAAAGGCAAACTGCTAGCAAATGGGAGAAAATATTTGCAAATCTCATATCTGATACAATTCTATATATATAATAACAAATAAAAAATTAATTTAGAGTTAATTTTGAACACCTATATCTTTAGCAAAACCTTTATAATCATAAATGTTCTTTCTGCTCCCTGCATATATATGATTCTGGTAGCTAAAATACATTTAAAATTCTAGGAAAGTCAATACACTCTTATCCAAAGGTTAATAAAATGAAACTCAATAAAAATTTATTTTTTTACAGGAACTAATTTTTCTTAATGTTAAGACTATATTGCAAGGCACTTTTTGAAACTTAGAACATATGTACCTTTCTCCTTCTACCTCTCCTTTCTTTCCTTACTTACTCCTTCTTTTCTCCTCTTCTTTCCTTCTCTCTTTCCTACCTTTCTTCCTAATTTAAACTAAAATAGTGAACATCTTTCTTTTCAAAATTCAGGCTCTAAGTATCCTCAATTTGGAGATGAGACCTTTTTTTCCCTAACAATCCAAATTATGCAATATGTATCCTATATAATAAAAGGGTAATGTGCAAATAGACCAAACGGCAGAACAACTGAACAACCAATCAAAGCGCAATATGCTAATGATATGCTAAGGCTGCTCAACCACTCACTATGATGTGTACTGACCACCAGGGGGCAGACAGTCAAGTGGTCGACCAGTTGCTATGACATGCACTGACCACCAGGGGGCAGATAGTCGACCAGTATGTTAGGTTGCTGCTAAGGTCCAGCGGATTGGGACTGAGTGAGATGAACCGGACAAGCCCTGGAACACTCCTGTGGTCCCTTCCCTGGCCCGATCGTGCACCAGTGAGGTCCCTCAGCCTGTCCTTCACCCTATCGCTATCTAGGACCCCTTGAGGATGTCAGAGGGTCGGTTTCAGTCCAATCCTGAAGGCCACTCCCCTTGGGAGGGCACGAGACACAGGGTTCATGGCTGATGAGCGCTGCTGCAGCAGCGCAAGCCTCTCCAGATTGGGTCTAATTGGGCAAGAGCCCACAGCAGACACAATGAGGCTGGGATAAACCTGAGTGGTAGGTAGGAGCTGCAGGCAGCATTGGACTGTGGGTTTTGGCCCAATCCCTACAGGCCATCCAGAGGGACCCTACCATGCACAAATTTGTGTACCAGGCCTCTAGCATTCTAAGATTGTTTTCTAATATTGTTTAAAAGCTGTGTTTTAAACTAGGGATGGTAGTAAAATAAATAAAACATCTAAACTATATTAAGTGACTATCATCTACATGGAATATTAATAAACTAAACTAGAAACCTAAGAGAAAAACACTACATCCACATAAAAAGAAAACTGAGAGCAACAACTGAACAAATATGATAAACAAACAAAAACTAATATACACAGACAACAGTATGGTGGATGCCATAGGGAAAGGGAGGTGGGGGGAGAAAAGCATAAAAATGATCAAATATATGGTTACAGGAGACTTGACTTTGGGTGGTAAACACACAATACAATACACAGATGATGCATTATAGAGTTGTACACTTGAAACCTATATAATTTTATTAACCAAGGTCACCCCAATAAATTTAACTTAAAAAAGAACTCTAAAAAATTAAAAAAAATAAAAAGACCAAGTGAGAATTTCTTTATAATGTTGGCTCAGAACATTGGTGATAACATTATAAGATGCATAGAATTTATCACATTGCATTTTAGCTATGAACTAGGAGCCCAGTGCACAAAAATTTGTGCACTCGGTGTGTCTCTCAGCCTGGTCTGTGCCCTCTCGCAGTCTGGGACCCCTCAGGGGATGTCCACCTTCTGGCGTTTCTGGCCAGCCTGGGTGAGGGGCTGATGGCTGTTTGCAGGCTGACCAAGACCCCCAGTGTGGACCCTCACCCCATTGGGATGTGGCCAGCCTGGGTGAGGGGTTGAGGGCCATTTTCAGGCTGCCCACAGTCCCTTCAGGTTTGGGGTTCATACTGGGGTGCCTGGGAAGCCTGGGTGAGGAGCTGAGGGGCATTTTCAGGTTGTCCACAGTCCCTTCAGGTTTTGAGTCCCTACTGGGGTACCTGGGCAGCCTGGGTGCAGGTCTGAGGGCTGTTTTCAGGCTTTCAGGCTGCCCACAGCTCCCATTGACCCAACATCTCAGCAAGGCTGGCTGGAATCAGGTTTCTGGGGTTTATCTTCTATAATTGATACACTGTTGCTTTAAGCCAGGGCCTAGGCAGGTAATGAAGCCTCCTGTTGGCTTCAGCTCCATGGCTTCTATAATTGCAACTGTGTTGCCATGAGCACAGGGAGGCCCAGCCAGCCTAGGCAGGCAGTTTCCTCCATCACCGGTGCAACGGAAGCCTCCTGTCTGTGTCAGCTCCATGGCTTCTATAATTGCAACTATGTTGCTGTGAGCAGAGAGAGGCCCAGCCAGCCTAGGCAGACAGTTTACTCCTGGTGCAACGGAAGCCTCCTCTTTACTCTAGCCCTGTGACTGCCGGCCTCCATTTTGGCTGGGTTAATTTGCATTCAGCCACTCTGATTGACTGGTGGGCATGGCTTAGATGTCCCAGAGAAATGGTCAATTTCAATATTACTATTTTATTAGATAAGATAATTAGGTAATAGATTAGCATTAATCCTTTAATTAATGACTTAGAAATACAGGAAAATTCCTCTACTAAAATGTTGTGTGGAGACATTGGGATAATCCTAACTACAAAACAGTTGCTGGTAGGATACTTGCATACTATATATTTTGACTTTCTAATTAAAGGCCTGCATTTGTACTAGAGGCTAATCATACATTCCAAGAGTATGCACACAATAGAAATGCAAAATGATGAAGCAGCTTCTTATTAAATTGTTAGCCAGAAATTGATGTAGTGGCTTTCATTTGCTTGTGTTCAGTATTAATAGCTTGACTTTTTTGTGATTGATTTGTTTTAAGGTTAACTATTCCATACACAGCAGGTATTCAATAAATAATGTTGACTGACAGATGGTTAAATGTTAGAGTATGCTTCATCCTTATGGGTAAAAAGACACCTGGTGATTGATATGGTCAAACATTCTTTAAAATATATTTTGTGCATGTTTTGAAATAATTATTTGCTAAGTGTAATTCTGAATTTAAAATGGCTTATCATGATCATTAATTAGTCTGATTTTATTTTTTTATGGGGATGCCAAATTTAAATTGGTTAAAACGTTTTAGTGCCACACTGTTTGCTGCTTAAAATTCTAATTTTAAAACTTGTAAAAAATACACAACTTAGTTCTTCTTCTGCTATTGCTGTAGGAAATTCCAGGAAAGTAACTCTAAAAGTTGCTGTTTAATTATTGATGAGAAAATCAGCAAATTCTCTCATCCTTTCCTTTAATTCACAAAACTGAGATAAATTATTTGAAGTATGATTTTCTCACAAGGAAGTTAGTGTTTGATAACTCTAAGCTTGATTTTTCCCAACATGCCAATAACCCTTTCAGGACCCTACTGTTTAAAACACTAGGAATCTATTAACTTCATGTTGCGAAAATAATTCATGTGCACATAAATGTCCTCATTTAAATGTCTCACTTCATTTCTTTCAGGATGTAAAATTCAGAGAAATTACGTTCTTTGGAAGTAATTTCATGTAGAAGTGCAGGTATGGTTATTCAAATGAATAAATATACTGAACAAAAATGGTTAAAATAGGTGACATGAACCATTCTATAATATATCTTAATTTTTATCATTTAATGGCATCTTTTATTCTGACATTTTCATAAGTTACAACTAGGTGCTTGGAGATAAATCCTACATGGAGATAATATTTTATTTTATTCCACTGATTTCACAATATGTTATTTGATTAAAAACATCTCCAAACTAAATGGTTAATCAGATCAACTCCCAAACAGATATTAAAATAATATTAAAACAAAATATAGAAAATTAGGTAATATAATCAAAAGGCTACACTTGTGATGTGGAAAGCAGTCACACTTATATGGTTTGAACACCATTGAATGAATATTTGTTAAGATAATATGTGACAAATTCTCAGACATTCCTTCCCTCCCCCAAAAAAATCTAGTGATGCATTTTGTTGCAAAGATAGTTAACTCAAACTTTCCCTGAAAATTTCTTTGGTCATCCCAGAGGTGCTTTGAATTATAAATTGGTTCCAAATAATTCTTTTAAAATGCTCTACAACAATAGCACGTAAAGGCATTTTTTAGATTAGCCACTACTCTCCTCTCACTCCCACATTTAACAAATTAAGAAGTTCTGAAAACTTAAAGGGCTAGTGACACTACTAATGTTCCTCAGGTTTGTAATGACAGGTATGGGCAGGAACCCAAGGATCCTGAAACCTCATTGTTTGAGTTAGTTTTCATTATTTTGTACTAAAAATCGTGTTTCTGCACTCATAGTAACAAGAAACTGTTTCCACAATATCCAATAGGGAACTGCTATGTACATGTGCGTGTGCCTGTGTCTAATTACCAGAAGAAGAAAAAAACACACAACAACCCTGGAGTCCATTTCCTCCATTGTTATATCAACCTCATGTTAACCAATTCAATGATATTTAAATAATAAAAGGGTAATATGTAAATGATGCAAATGGACCCTAAAAGTAGAACCACTGGGAATGACTGGTCACTATGACACACACTGAACACCAGGGGCAGACATTCAATGCAGGAGCTGCCCCCTGGTGGTCAGCGCGCTTCCACAGGAAGAGCTCTGCTCAGCCACAAGCCAGGCTGATGGCTGCCAACACAGCGGTGGTGGTGGGAGCCTCTCCTGCCTCCTCAGCAGGGCTAAGGATGTCCAACTGCAGCTTAGGCCTGCTCCCCGCTGGCAAGTGGACATCTCCCGAGGGCTCCTGGGCTACCAGAGGAATGTTTGACTGCCAGCTTAGGCCCGATCCCCTGGGGGGTAAGCCAGCAGGTGGACATCCCCAAAGGGGTCCCAGATTGCTAGAGGGCACAGGCCAGGCTGAGGGATACCCTTGAGTGCACAAATTTTTGTGCACTGGACCTCAAGTATTTAAATAAAAAGCCTATACCTTCCTAAAGGATTGTTTTTTACTAAGTTGTGGCACATGAATAGCTACACGATCAGGTAACACTATTTTGTAGAATTCTATTTACCAAAAGAATTTCACTGGAATGTATATATCATTTATCCCATATTTACTGATAAATATACTTCTGGAAACATTTCCAATAAGAACTCAGGAATTGTCATGCAAGGTTTGGATTGTCTGTGTATTACCAAAACTGTATGCTGCCTAAATAGGTATCTTAAAGGAAATATTATGAGAAAAAGCATGATTTTTCTCCTGATCTCATTTTTAGAAGTGAAAGATATAGCCTTAAATATACTATCTCACCATTCTCCAATAATGGGGCTGTCTTACATGGATTAATCAGTGCTTTTAAAAAAATATTTTTAAAATATATTTTATTGATTTTTTACAGGGAGGAAGGGAGAGGGATAGAGAGTTAGAAACATCGATGAGAAACATCGATCAGCTGCCTCCTGCATACTCCCCACTGGGGATGTGGCCGCAACCAAGGTACACGCCCTTGACCAGAATTGAACCTGGGACCCTTGAGTCTGCATGCCAATGCTCTATCCACTGAGCCAAACTGGTTAGGCCTAAAAAAATATTTTATATATGCAATGCCCTTGAAATACTGGAGAATCCTCTCACTGATATTTTTCACAAAGATGATGGATCAGTTTGTTTTCTTTAGTCACAAGCCTTAGGAAGTGTCTGCCTAGCATAAGTACAAATTTGAAAGACTATGGGAGGGTAACAGAATCAAGCAATAAAAGCACATGACATTATATAGCATAGGAAGGAAATGCAGTTCCAAGGAGAATGGTGAGAAGAAAGGGGGGATCTGGGTGTAAGAGGCAGCCCAAAATAGTACCAATTTTAGCCTAATTATGTTTGCATGCTGGAACTTTAAAGTGTAAGAGCATGAGTAAATGGAAATGAATTAGGTAGCATTGATATGTGTCCTTAATGAAAATCATTATATTTATTGTTCATCTACTATTTGTCATGGCAACATCAACTCCCTATAGGTATTGAATGATTTTTTTTTCTGAAGTTTATCAGATGCTGTGACTCTTCCCCCATTTTGTGGATGGATTCCTAAAATTTATTGCATGTCAGTGATTTAAAAAATAGATTCTCAGTCAGGGCACGTGCCCAGGTTGCGGGCTTGATCCCTGGTAGGGGGTGTGCAGTAGGCAGCCGGAAGCCAATTGATGTTTCACATTCAATATATCTCTCTCTCTTTCTCTCTTTCTCCTTCCCTCTCTCTCCAAAAATGAATAAAAATATCTTTAAAAGACTCTTTTGGAAAATAGCTTACTTAGCATCACATTAATAATCCTATTTTTAAAAGGGTGATGTCCAAATAATTTTGAGAAAAGGGCATTCTTGTGTCATTAGGGAAGTGCTCTTTTTAAGCATCAAACAATTATAGCGTGCTACTGTGACTAAGAAGGTAGCCATCTGTCATTGTGTATTGTTAAAAGGAACATTCATTAACATTGCTTAAGTGAACTGTTAAGATTTTTTTTTTCACTCTGGTTTAGTTATTATGTCTACAATTGGTAATTTGCATAAAAGCCCACTGGCAAATTCTAACATCCACTTTTAAAATTAGGTCTTATTTCAAATACTATTTTCATCTCTTTTAATGAAAAACAAAAAAGGAGGAACTACAAAAACTTTGTTTTTTCTCATCAGGAATATTGCCTAGTTTATGACCATGAATATTACAAGTCTATAAGTTTTAGCATTTGCAGCTTCTAAAACTCACTGCCAATTTGGGGAAAAAACTGGGTGTGTATTACTTTAGTGTATAGTACCAGCAAGAAAAATTCTATTTTAGGAATAATATTAACAAATGGATAAAAGGAAAAAATATTATATGATTGATTATAAGTGTAGTCTTAACTTTAATACAGGGTGGGGCAAAAGTAGGTTTACAGTTGTGAAAAAGGGTATCAAAATTTATTCTTGTATTATTATTTATTATTGTATTGTTTTCCATATGAACAACTGTAAAACTAATTCTCCCCCCCTCCACATATAGAAAACAATTTTAAGACGACTATAAAATATCCACTTATTTCCTTTTAATTATAGGATATAAAATGGTTCATTTCTTTGCCTTAAGTACTTGTCTTTTTCATTTGGAAGTCATTTGCTTTTCATTCTCTTCATCTTTTCCCCATTTTATACCTTTAAGATAAATTTTAGACATATAATAAATTGCCCACTAAATAGTTGGCCTTGTCAAACTGATAGGCAGGAAGGGGAAAAATTACTTAGTTCTAAAGGTCCATTTACTTATTAATGACAGGCTAGGTTCATATATCTTCTGTATTACTTCATCCCAGGTAGAGAGACCTGGAAGAAGCAGGATGAAAACTAGGTTTTTGAAATGCTACTTACAAATCTATGACTGCGATTCTATTTGTTGTAGAAATGGTTTTTGAAATACATAATTTCTATTTTATGAAGGGGTTGGAGAAAGGCAAACCAGCAGATCCAGTAAGCATACATCCAGTGGTTACACATGGAACAGAACAGAAAACCTTTCCATTATTTAATAACTGAGATTTGGAGCAAAACGCTTCATCTTCCTGAACCTTACTTTTCTTATCTAAAAGGGGAGTTAAAAACAACTACTGGTGTTATTTGGAGGATAAGCTATATAAAGTACTTAGAGTAGCTAGCACAATTGGCATTATATAATTGGTAGCTAATAATGTTATTATTATCATCACAGATGATACAAATATCAAATGATGTTTATAAATAGCAGTTATCTAATGGACAGTATTGTATAGAGCCAAGAATTCCTATATAGCTTTTCTCTCTTTATTCTGAAGCTTATCATTTTATGAATCACAAGGAATTTTATGTTTGTCTTCATGCTTTGTAATTGATTTTTATATTCACATAACCATTTTTGCCAATTGATTCATTGTCAAGTATTTAAGGATCACTCATTCTATTTCTAATACTGCCCTCCTTGACTATAGGGCACAAAACTAAACAAACTAACATTCACTGGTGTGTCTTTTCTTGTTTAGTATATCAACATGATAAATATCTTCCCAAAAATATTCAAGTAAAAAACAAACAACAACCCAGCTAGATTATAAGTGGTCTCACAGCATACACTAGCAAGCCTGAGGAATCACTATTTTTGGAATGCGGACAAGATTATCTGATTTTGCCACCTGACTGCCTACATTCCGTCAGTGATTCCCACTGATTTTAGAAGCAAGAGTGAAACCTTGAAAGCCAAGACTCAACTTCTCCTTGACAAAACACCAGTCACAACATCTTTCCATTCCTCAAAAATTGTCATCCTCCTTCCTGGCACAAGGATTTGCACATGCTGATCCTTCTAACTGAAATGTTCTTTAGTTTTTCTTTAACTAGCTCACTCATACGTGATCTGATATTAACTTAGACTTTATTTTTCTAGTGATGTTATCACAGTTGATCGTCCACCCTGATTTCCAGAAATTTTCCCTGTCATAGTATCATATTCCTTTCTTCAGAAAAAAAAAGCCATAACAATTAGATTTCCATTACGTAAGATGTGTGTGTGTGTGTGTGTGTGTGTGTGTAAATCAAAATGTTTTCAGATGAGGGGTACCAAGATGGCAGCGTAGATAAATGCCTATACTCACCACCTCTCACACTACATCAAAGTTACAACTAAAATACAGAACCATCATTATCCAGAACTGCCTGAAAGCTGGCTGAATGGAAGTCCTACAACTAGAGAAGTAAAGAAGAAAGCACACTGAGACTGGTAGGAGGGCCGGAGACATGGAACATGCTAGTCAGGCACCCATGAGTGCTGCTTTTTTAGTTGGGAGGGAGGTCATCTCTGCAGAGGCTCCCCCTGAGGAGCAAGAGGTCCCAGCCTCACACCAGACCCCCAGCTCTGGAGCCCACAGCTATAAAATTCAGTGCTGATTAGAGCCCAGTGATGCAGACTGCTGGAGACCCAGCTGTTCCTCTTAAAAGGCTGGCAGCATGAAGTGAACTTACAAGGTCTGCTTCCTCTGAGCTCCAGCACCAGGGTGAGGTTCTGAGGGACACATTTGTCTGGCATCAGGGCAGGAACGTGGGGGCAGCTTTCTCCCAAATGGAGATACTCACAGGGATCATTGTTCCTGTGCTGGGACATCCCTGGTCCCAGGGCTGAGTGGCGGCCCTTCATTTCTGTTTGCTCTGCCCTGGTGATTCCCTAAGACCCCTGCCTCATCCAATTTGCAATCCTATCCAAGCTGCCTGCAGTGGCTTTTGCATATGAATGGCCTGTTCTTGAAAATCTGAAACAAGCTGCAGCTGGCTCAGGGAGCCCCACACCTATCAATGAAAGGCCCAAGACCCAGCATCAGCACAGCCTGCCTTGCTTCATAGCTGGGCCTCATCTGGGCACTTCTGAACCCAATACAAAGAGGAGGAATCTGCATATATCTCTGTAGCTCCTGCTGGGTGGCCCCAGGAAGTGGCTGACCTTGCACCTCCTTAGAGACCCAAATGCCAGTGTACCAAGTGGTCAGTGTCAGACCACACCAGATTACAACTCTACACACCCATAAGTGACACACTCAAGGGGCAGACTCAGTGAGCACCAAAGCCCCACTGAAGCAAGTCCTGCTCCATAGGCGTGTCTCCTGCACAACAGTTCTCCCACTGGAGTTAGAGCTGGTCCTCACAGCCAGTTGGACTGGAGGTCAATTCCTCCCAGTGACACCAACAGCAATCAAGTCTTAACTACAAGACTGTGCTCACATCCCTCAAAGGGGTGCGCCTAGAGTTCCCAGCTCAGGTGACAGGGGAGGCTGAGCCACTGGACCCTATAGGACACCTACCACACAAGGCCACTCTACCAACTGAAGGAGACATAACAGCTCTACCCAATACATAGAAACAAACACAGGGAAGCAGCCAAAATGCAGAGGCAAAGAAACATGCCACAAATGAAAGAAATGGAAGAAAGCAAGCTACTGGATATAGAGTTCAAAACCACAGTTAAAAGGTTACTTATAACTTATAACTTTATTTAAAAATTATCTAAACTAATAAAAGCGGAATAGTAAAATTAACTGTTTCTCCGGGACGCCCACAGCCAATCAGAACGGCTGTATGCAAATTAGCCCAGCCAACATGGCAGCTGCCACTCACGGACCTGAGTAAACATTTAGGCAGCGTCCGTTGCAGCAGGAGCGAAAGCAAAACTACCTGCTCGCTGGCTCTTTAGCCTTTGGCCTGAAGCAAAACGCATATTTGCAACAATTAAGTGTAACAATTGTTTCATTATAGAAGCCGTGAGGTGTGGCGGCCGCCACTCATGGACCTGAGTAAACGTTTAGGCAGCATCCATTGCAGCAGGAGCGAAAGCAAAACTACCTGCTCACTGGCTCCTTAGCCTTTGGCCTGAAGCAAAACACACATCTGCAACAATTAAGTGTAACAATTGTTTCATTATAGAAGCCATGAGGTGAGGCAGAGAGGAGGCTTCGTTAGTAAAAGGCCTCGCCGTAAAGGAACAGCATCAATTATAGGAAACCTGCGTCCAGCCGGCCTTGCTGGGACGTTGGGCAATGGGAGCTGTGGGCAGCCTGAAAGCCCCTCACCCAGGCTGGTCAGGCAGCCAGCAGGTGGACATCCCCCGAGGGGTCCCAGACTGCGAGAGGGCACAGGCCGGGATGAGGGACCTCCCAAGTGCACAGAGCGGCTGCAGGGCGGGACAGTGCAGGACCCAGGACCCGTGAGTGGGAAAGAGGCAGCAGGGTTGGAGGGCACCACGAAGTGGGTAAGAGGCGGCAGGGGGTCGGCAGCCTGCTTGGTGGGCTTCCCAGGCCCTTGGAGGGGCATCGGGGAGTGGGAAAGAGGCGGCAGGGGGTCGGCAGCCTGCTTGGTGGGCTTCCCAGGCCCTTGGAGGGGCATCAGGGAGTGGGAAAGAGGCGGCAGGGGGTCGGCAGCCTGCTTGGTGGGCTTC
>PVJC01033107.1:0-19541 GCA_004026665.1 Murina feae | reverse complement strand
GGGGTGAGAACTGGGAGGAGGGAAGCTATGGGGGGGGGGAAGAAACAACTGTAACAATAGGAACAATAAAGATTTTTTAAAAAAGAACTATATCCTATATGTGGTCCAGGAAACATAAGATAGTTACCAAATGTTCCTCTATAACAAAACATATTGATCCAGTGGATATAATTGTTCAAAATGGAAGAGTTAAATATGTGGACATACTCAAAGTCAGCTTTCTTGAGCATCTCAGAAAATGACATCCTTTATATCAGGAATGGGGCATTTTTATTTGTCATTGATCTTTAGAAACCATAAATTCTGAGTCATGATAAATGATTTCACTCATTGCAAAATGACTCACAACTCTGAGCTCAATAGATTGTTTTGAAAGAAACATTACATTTATTTGGCTAACTTCCTTATTTAAAATCCATATCCATATGGACCTTTAGATAAATTCCCTTCCAGAACAGGTAATGTAAGCAGGCAGTCCATGAAATTGGAATGTTTATAAGCTTCCTTGTATTTTGCAGCAGATTTTGTTCTTATTGTGGCCTGTTTTTGTTATACTGTAACTGCCTCTATTTTCCTTATTCTCCTTTTTGACAACCAGACATTGACAGGTGTGCTGGGTTTGAAGAATAACATAAAAAGTCCCACAAGACCATTTTTAGGTTGTTCACAAATTTAATTTAATAAAGACTGAGGGTGCAGTATAGAATTTTATTTTGTGTGCTATAGTATTAAATATTTATCTGTGGACTCTTCCATGCCTGAGATGAGAACAGCAGCAGGAATGCCCTACTGATCCACTGTCTTCAAGGTTAATGAGAAAGAAAAATTATCTCTAGGTTTTCCAAAGGTAAAAAAACCAAAACATTTAAAGTCAAAACTTACATTTTGTGGTTTAAGAATATGAAAAATACTAAGAAGACTCAGTGCTGCCAGGGTGAGGGGAAATGGACAACTATCCTTCCAGAGGGTATTTTTATCTTAAGGAAATGCTCACATAGGTATAATAGTCCCAAAGATATTCATCATATAATTAAACAATGAAAAAAGAATAGAAACAAAGACAATAATTATCAATTAGGGCACTAGTCAAGAAAAACATAGTTTATATTTTATTTTGGTTACTTCAGATTTGTGTGGTAGCCACTACTTACATATAACTAATAAACACTTGAAATGTGGCTAGATATACACCTGATTTCAAAGATTTAATATGAATAAAGAATACAAAATGAACCCGGCTGGCATGGCTCAGTGGTTGAGCATTGACTTATGAACCAGGATGTCATGGTTTGATTCCCAGTCAGGGCACATGTTGGGGTTGTGGGCTTGATCCTCAGTGTGGGGCATGCAGGAGGCAACTAATCAATGATCCTCTCATCATTGATGTTTCTCTGTATCCCTCTCCCTTCCTCTCTGAAATCAATTAAAAATTCTAAAAAGAAAAGTAAATAAAAATTTAAAAAGAATATAAAATATCCTCATTATTACTTTTTATTTATTTTTTATTATTTTAATTTTGTTTTACTGCTTAAAGTATTACAAAGAGTGTTAGATAAGTCTCCATCTTTTCCCTTAACCTTCCCCTATTCCCCACTACACCCCAGTGTCTTGTGTCCATTGATTATGCTTATATGTGCATACAAGTCCTTCAGTTGATCTCTTAACTCCCCGCCTCAACCCTCCCCAGCCTTCCAGCTATAGTTTGACAGTCTGTTAAATGCTGTTCTGCCTCTGTATCTACTTTTGTTCACCAGTTTATAATGGTTTTTATTATCCATAGATGAGTGAGATCATGTGATATTTATATTTCTCTGACTGGCTTATTTCACTTAGCATAATGCTCTCCAGTTCCATCCATGTTGCTGCAAATGGTAAGAATTCCTTCTTTTTTACAGCAGCATAGTATTCCATTGTGTAGATGTACCAAGTTTTATAATCTATTCATCTGCTGATGGGCACTTTTTATTTTGAATTTCTGCTGAAATGATAATTTTATGTTTTAAGTTAAATAATTAATTATTAAATTAAGTTCAACTGTTTCTTTTTACTTTTTAAATATGGTTACTAGAAAATTTTAAATCACATATATGTCTCACATTGATGGCTTCCATTATCTTTCTAGGGATAGCACTACTCTAGCAGCAAAGCTTGAGACAAGAATTTATATGCAACTAATTTATTAGGAAAGTGGTTCTAGGAAAAACTGGTAAAAGAGCAGGAAAAGCAGGATAGAGAATCAGAGGAAGCTGAGGAAGGGTGTGACTGAGATGAAGTTTCAGCCTCAGTCTGATCCTGCAGGGAGCTCTGGAGCATAAATTATATCTCAGAGTTTGTCTCACCTTGAGATAAGAGAGCTGGGCTTCCAAACCCCCACGCAAGTCAGTCTTGGATATGGGCCATCCTGGGGCATTTGGAGATTTAGGCATTTCAGGATCTCTATTGTATTATGGAATTCCAGGATACCAAGGGACACCCTCTAAAGATTACAGGTACAAGCCATATGGGAACTTGGGGGTGGGTACACAGAATAAGTGACAGGGATCTGAGGGGATAAGAATAGTCCAATGACCATATCATCTATACTTTATACAATGGAATTAGATGCAATAATTTTATAGATTTAGATTTTTATATAAAGAAAACACCAATTAACATAGTGTGGTATATTAAAAGCATGTTACCAAATATATATTATGATCCCATGTATAAAAAATTGTATACATACTTACATCTGCATAGAATGATATTTAGAAGAATCTTCCACCAAAATATTAATATATTTTAAATCTGACTTGTTATAACTCACTATTGTTTTATTTTGTTATTTTTAAGGCATTGCATTAAAATATGATTTATTTTTGGTTACTGAGATTTATGGTGCCCCTATAAATTTTGTACCCTAGGTAAGTATCTCGACCACTTGATAGCCCCTAGTCCAGCCCTAATTTGGAGGTGTCTTATGATACCTTAGTCCAGTTAATCATTCAGCTCATAAAACCATCATCTGCATATTAATTTTGAGGTTGACATCTAAAATACCTGGCTTTAAACCCTTCCTTTCATTAATGGCAATCCGGCACTATTTTTACCTAAATTACAATAAGAAGAAGGACAAAAATATTTTAAATTCAGGAGTCTCCACAGACATTTGAACAATACCATGTGTGTTCTGTTATGATGTTTAGACACAAGATTTCCGTATCTGTTTGGGAATAGTTGACAGAGCAGTAAATAATTTGACTCTGTTAAAGATGTGCTAATGTTTATATGTACGTTAATACAAAGAAAACAAAAGTAAAAACACTAAGGAGAAAATTGTTCATACAGACACAAAATTGATTACTAAGAAGAACACTCATAAGTCAGGACTACAAAGAAATCCTTCCATAAAGAATCTGTGGCAAAAATTTCAACATTCATTCTTGGCTTCATAGGATCTTGTATTAAGGTTGATGGAAACATATGTGCAGGATCATGTCACAGTGCATTTTGATATTATTTCCTATTTCGTTTGCTTCCAGGTACTTAGGTTCATCCAGGGTGGAAATGTTGAGAGCATGGGTATGTTTCAAAATGTTGACTTCATCTCTTTCTCATTCACTCTCACAAATACCTCTTCCATAAAACTCTGTCCTTAGCAGTTGGCACCAGGAGTGGTAAAAATAGAAAGGTTGAAACTTAAAGTTTGCCTTAGTAGTGGTTTTCTCCTGAAAGATTTGTGTTAAATTTTGTATGCAGTTACACATTTATTATTACCCCAGTGTAATTTATGCCACTGTGATTTTTTATTTTTTTCCTCCTAACTTTACATAACTGCATATTTTCGAATTGTATTTCTAGTGTAGATCTTAGACCTTACAAAGAATCCTTGTATTAAAAAATAGTGATTTATACTCTTGTTTTAAAATAAAATCTCAAATAGAGCTGTTTAGTCATCTATGAATCAGAATTTTCTCAAACAATACTATATAGTTTATCCACAGGGGAGAATATGATATATGAAATGTTTGGTTACTTTTGGGAGAGTTGTTACATATTGTGAAAATCAGATCTTAAAGAAAATCCTTCAGAATTAAGTAGTACGCACAACCAAAAATTATTATATGCCTATTTAGCAAGACCAATACAACATGAGTGGCATTCACATGCTTGAGAACAAGTAAGTGTGATAAATATACAGGGTGGATGACTCTTACATTATGACTTTGAAGTGGGCTGAAAGGAAAAAGAACTTGTATAAAAGAAAATACACTCTTATATTCATAGCAGTGTTATTTACAATAGCCAAGATCTGGAAGCAACCCCAATGCCCAACAATAGATGAATGGATAAAAATGCTGTGGTACATTTATACAATGGAATACTACATGGTTGTAAAAAAGAAGGAACTCTTACATTTGCAACAGCATGGATAGATCTGGAGATTATTATACTAAGTGAAATAGGGCAGAAAGAGAAAGACAAATACTATATGATCTCACTTATATGTATAATTTAATGAACAAAATAAACTGTTGAACAAAATAGAAACAGAGGTATGGATATATGGAGCAGACTGACAGCTGTCAGAAGAGAAGGGGATGGGGAGACTGGATGAAAGAAAGTGAAGAGATTAGCCAAAGAACATATATGCATAGCCCATAGACACACAAACAATGTGGTGTTGGCCAGAGTCAGGGGCGGGAGGGCCACTGGGTGGAGGTGGTTTGAAAAGGGGATAAATGTCCATCTGTAATAGTGTCAATAATTTAAAAAAATAAAAGGGAAAAAAGAAAGTGAGCTCTGTAGTAGATGCCTTTTGTGCTCAGACCATATATCCTAGGCACACACTGTTCCAGACCATGTTGAGGGCAGTAGATGGAAATAAACACTGCAGTATCATTGCCCTTTGAGGGTAGGGTAAGGAGTAGACAGTGCTACAATTTGTTCTACACTGCTTTCCAGAGTTCCTTAGTGGAATTGAGTCCCAGTTGTTCAGGGACAACATATTTGAAAAAGCACTCTGCATTGGCTTCCTTCCCTTCCTTATTTCAATTCCATTTTCCTACCAGGGCTTCCTGGGATCACCTTCTACACAAACTACCTGCACCCTTGATGTAGGGTCTGCTTTAATGGATCCCCAAATTAGATAAACTCCTTGGAATAAGTCAATAAAGAAATGAAGGTAGTAATTAGCTCAGATTGATCACTCCATCAATTTCCAAATCCTTGAGTTGATGCAGCTTTCCTAGGACTGTCATGTTCTGCTGTCTTTTACAAAATAAGTTAAAAATAAAAAAAATCTCATTTTATAGATCTCTTTTGAAAGTGCAAAATGCTTGAAAGCAAGTCCTCATGGCTGAAAGTATATAGTCTTAATAGGAAAAATTTATACACATAATAAAGAAGTGAATAATTTTGAACTAACATTCTCAAAGCTTCTACGTTAACGACATCTTTTATGGCTTAATGTTGACAAATGAAAAGGCTATTCCTTAGGCCAACTGTGTACATTAATAAAATAAACTATCCAACAGTTTGGGAGGGGATTTTTTAAAAATGAAACAGGCCACCTGAACACGGTTTGTTCAAAACCTTTGACATTTCATCTGAACTTCTATATGCTTGTCACTTGGGCTACATTAATATTTGAATATCACACTAGCAAAATGCAGATGCATCAAGGCAACGGAAAGAGAAGATATAAGAACTCTCTTCTACTCTATCCAAATAAATCATCAAGATAATGCTAAGGAGCCTAGATATATCTGTGTACTTTTAAAATATACAACAGATAAAAATGAGGTGCATTTCTAGAAAGAGCAGTGATTACTGCATGACCCAAGTTCAACCATTCATTCCCATGTTTGAATCTAAATGCCCTGTCCTTTTACCATAATGTTGTATCATTCACCACTGAAAAATATATTCTATTTTTCAGATGTCAGTCTGAACATTTTCAGAGGCCAGGTGCATTTATGTATGTGAATGCTCATAGCTGTACTTATGATAAGAAAAAAAGTGTACACAATCCAAATGTTCATCAAAAGGTAAAGGGGAATGGATAAAAATAATGGTATATACATGCAATGAAATACTACACAACAGAAAAGAACAACATGGATGAATCTCAAAAACATACATTATGTGAAAGGATCCAGGCACAAAAAGCTATATACTGTATGCTGCATTTACCTGAAATTCTAGAAAAAGGAGAATCTAATCTATAACAGAAAGCAGATCAGTGGTTACCTGGATCCAGGAGAGGAGTGAGTGCAAAGGGAGATGAGGAAACTTTTTGAGGTAATGAAAATGTTCTATATATTGTGTAGGGGTTATCTGAGTGTAAAAATATGTCAGAAATAATCAAAGTGTACATTTAAATTGGCACATTTATTGTATGCAAATTAATCCTCAGTAAAGTTAATTTTAAATAAAATGTATCTGAATCTTCCTCTACTAAAACTTTATTTAACTAATAAAACAATTATTATCATTTGGTAATTATAGCATTAAGGAAAAGAGACTGAGAATAATTATATTTTGCCAGTGGTTCAGATAGAAATGAGTATCACTTTGCATTGTAGGAGCCTACAGAAGCCTGGGACAAAAATAAATAAGCAAACAAATAAAACCAAAAGTATGGAATTCATCTAGAAGGATGAGTAGAGGGGGAAGAGAAGGAAGGAGTAGAGGGGGGAAAAAGCACATTTGACCCACTTCAGAAGTTTGCCTGCAAACAACCAATGCTATTGTATATCACCCTGCTGGGCCATGTCTACAGGCACCATTTTGGTGGGGAAGGGCATGTTGAGGAGGGGCAAAGTTATTAAAACATGGGCATGAGTCTCTTGGTGATGTCTTAAGGTCCAAAATTTAGAGATATATTTGGTTTGAAAGTGATCTAAATCAATGTTTCTCAAACTTGAGTGAACATCAGAATAATGTGCAGAGCTAATAAACATGCAGATGCCTGGAGCCCACCACAGAGATCCTCATGCACTAGTCCTGGAGTCAGGCTGAGATTTTGAATTTCTAGCAAGCTTCTGGGTAATGTTGATGCTGCTGATCTAAGGGACTACACTATGAAAACCTTTTCTTTTTCTTTTTTTCTCTCTTTATTGATTAAGGTATTACATATGTGTCCTTATTCCCCCACTCCTTCCTCACCCCCAACTCATGCTCTCATCCCCCTGGTGTCTGTGTCCATTGATTAGGCTTATATGTATTCATTGGTTGATCTCTCCCCTTTACTCCCACCCTCCCCTACCTTCCCTTTGAGGTTTGATGGTCTGGTCGCTACTTCTCTGTCTCTGGATCTGTTTTTGTTCATTGGTTTATGTTGTTCATTATATTCCACAAATGAGTGAGAGCACGTGATATTTATCTTTCTCTGACTGACTTATTTCACTTAGCATAATGCTCTCCAGTGCCATCCATGCTGTTGCAAATGGTAAGAACTCCTTTTTTACCGCAGCGTAGTATTCCACTGTGTAGATGCACCACTGTTTTTTAATCCATTCATTTGTTGTTGGGCACTTAAGCTGTTTCCAAATCTTAGCCATGGTGAATTATGCTGCTATGAACACAGGAGTACAAATACCCTTTTTAACTGGTGTTACTTGGGATATATTCCTAGAAGTGGGATCACTGAGTCAAATAGGAGCTCCATTTTTAGTTTTTTGAGGAAACTCCATACTGTTCTCCACAGTGGCTGCACCAGTCTGCACTCCCACCAGCAGTGCATGAGGGTTCCTTTTTCTCCGCATCCAATTACAGTTTACATTCAATATTATTTTTGTATTAGTTTCAGTTGTACAGCATAGTGGTTAGATAATCATATACTTTACAAAGTGTTCCCCCTAATATTTCCAGTACCCACCTGGCACCATACATAGTTATTATAATATTATTGACTATATTTCCAATGCTATACTTTATATACCCATGGCTATTTTATAACTACCAATCTGTACTTCTCAATTCCTTCACCTTTTGCACTTAGTTCCTCAAGTTCCTTACCTTCAACTTGCATTTCTCTGATGATTAGTGACATTGAGTATCTTTTCATATATCTATTGGCTATCTGTATCTCCTCTTTGGAGAAGTGTCTATTCAAGTCTCTGCCCATTTTTTATTGGATTGTTTGCTTTTTTGGTGTTGCATTCTATGAGTTCTTTATAAATATTGGCTAATAAGCCCTTATCAGATGTATCATTGGTAAATTTCTTTTTCCATTCAGTAAGTTGAAAGGAACCAAACTTTGAGTAGACTTGATCTAAAGACAAAAGGGATTCCAAAGCAAGGATAGACTTTCATAATCACTGCTGAAAATTGTTCTGTTTTCATGGTCAGGGCATCTGAGTTCAGAAGTTTTATAGTACCGTGGACTTATTCAAGACAGGTCTGAATTTGCTCCTTGCTCAAATTCAGTCAGTTTTCAATGAGTACTATTTTGACTTTGTTGATGAGAGGATGTGATTGAATTTTTAAAAACTGATCCTGGTTTATTACCATTTCTTTCTTTTTAAAATAAAATTTGTTGGAGTGACATTGGTTAATATGTTTCAAGTATACATTTCTACGACACATGATATGTATATTACATTGTGTACCCACTATTCAACATCAAATCATCTCTCATTACCATAAATTTGGGCCCTTTTACTCTTTACTACCCCTCCACCACCTTCCCTCTAGTACTCATCATACTGTTGTCTATGAGTTTCAGTTTTATATCCCACACATGAGTGATCATATGGTTCTTAGCTTTTTCTGACTGACATTTCACTTAGCATAATATTCTCAATATCCATGTATGTTGTAACAAATGGCAATGTTAATCTTTTCTTGTGGCTGAGTAATATTATTCCATAGTAATATGTACCATATCTTCTTCATCCAATACTCTATCCAAAGACATGTTGGTTGTCTCCATGTCTTGGTCACTGTGAATAACGATGCAATGAACAGAAGGACACATATATCTTTGCAAATAAAATTTTTCTAGTTTTTCAGGTAGATTCCCAGAAGAGGGATTGCTGGGTTATATGGTAACTCTATTAATTTTTTTGAGGAACCACAATACTGTTTTCTACAGTGGTTATAGGAGTTTACCATACATAGTAAACTGAGAGTCCTACCAGCAGTGAATGAGAGTTCCTTTTTCTCCATAGCCTTTCCAATACTTGTTATTACTTGTTGATAACAGCCATTCTAACAGGTGTGAGGTGGCATTTCATTGTAGTTTTTTTCTGAGTATATTTTTATTGACTTTTGAGAGGAAGGTAGAAGGAGAAAGAGATAGAAACATCAATGATGAGAGAGAATCATTGATTGGCTGCCTTATGCAGCCTGCCACCCCAGCATATGCCCTGACTGGGAATCAAACAGTGACCTCCTGGTTCATAGGACAACACTCAACCACTGAGCCATGCTGGCAGGGCTCATTGTACTTTTGATTTCCCTAATAGCTAGTGGAGTTGATAATCTTTTCACGTATCTGTTGGCCATTTGCATGTCTTCTTGGGAGAAGTGTCTGTTCAGGTCCTTTGCCCATTTTTTAATTGGATTATTTGTTTGGCATTGAGTTATATGATTTCTTTTTTATTTTATTTAATCTTAAATTTAATTAGCACGTGTGATTGATGGCTACCCTACTGGAGAGTACAGTTCAGTGGTGAAGAGCCAATGAGGGTTTCCCAGAGATAGGAGATCCAGTCTCTATGCAGTCTCCACTTTCAGTCCCGGTATCAGGGTTCTCTCCTGGGAGTCTACCATTGATTATTTAGGAAGCTTTTCTGTATTTTAGTTGTAACTCCAGTTTGTTCTTGGGAGCATGTCCATGCAGTATCCACTTACTCTGCCACCATTTTTAATCTCTACATGATTTCTTTATATATTTTGGATATTAACCCCTTGCCAGAGCTGTTGTTTGCACATATCACCTCCCATTGGTTAGTTGCTTTTTTTGGGGGGGGGTTCTTTTGCTGCACAGAAGCTTTTTAGATTGACATAGTCCCATTCATTTATTCTTATCTTTACTTCCCTTGTCTTTGGGGTAAAATTCAAAAAATCTTCTCTACGACCAAGTTCCATGAGTTTAGTACATATGTTTTCTTCTGTGTAATTTATTGTTTCAGATTATATATCTAGGTCTGTGATCCACTTTGAATTAATTCTTATACATGGGGACACACTGTAATCTAGTTTCATTCTTTTACCATTTCTTTCTTAGAAAATTCTGTGTCATCTGTAGGTATGTACAGGGTCCTCTTGCCCGGCAGTCAGAATATGAGAGCTCATTGTCTAAACCGTTTCAGATGGAAGTTAATAGTTTTGTGGTCCCCAAAAATATGCAATTAGTGAGTTTCACTGTACTGACATTTTTAATGTCAACATTATCAACAGCAGATGGGAGATGTCTGCACTGGGTGTCTGTTTCCAATTAAGATCTTTAATTTATGATAAATGAATACATTTCAATCATGCCTGCCTTGAATTCAGTGTATGCTTGGTTGATCAACAATAAAAGATGCTAGGGATGTTTTGGTATGCAATGAGAGACTGAATCAGCCCATAGGAAGAAGTCTCAGTATTTTAATCATTTCATAAATACTTACATTAAATAATAAAAATCATAAAAAGATAACAAATGGGCTTTACAGTTCTTTTTTACACAAATGTATGTGAAAATTTAGAAAACAGAAATGGGGAAAAGCATATGTAGGCATCACCACCCTAACACAAATCCTATTAGCATTTAGGTATTTGGACTATGAATAGAATCATTTAGATAAGTATAATTATAAATTGATTCCTGAATTTTTACCTAATATATTCTAAGTTTTATTTTCCTGTTTTTATATAGCATGTTCTAGTTATTTGTTGCTATATAACAAATCATCCTGAAACTTAGTGGCTTAAAATAAGAAGAGTAATTTTAATCAAGAATTTGTAATTTTGGCAGGGCTTGCAGGAACAGCTCAACTCTGGTCTTCTCAGCATTAACTGGTGAATTTTAAATGCTGGGGGCTGTAATAATCTGACTTTCTCATTTGTATGTCTCTGGGATGATGTTGACTGTTGGCTGGCACCTAAGCTTGGGCTATCAGCAGAAATACCACATATGACTTCTTCATGTTGCTTGGATTTCCTAAAAAGACGGTAGCTGGATTCTAAAGTAAGCTTCCCATGACAGTGAGCCAGATGAAAGCTGTGTTGTTTTTTATGATCTAACTTCAGAAGTCATACAACACAAATTCCATCACTTTCTATTCATTATAAACTAGGGGCCCGGTGCACAAAAGTTTGTGCACTCAGGGGTTGGGGGGGTCCCTCAGCCTGGCCTGTGCCCTCTCGCAGTCTGGGATCCCTTGGGGGATGTCCACCTGCTGGCGTACCTGGCCAGCCTGGGTGAGGGGCTGATGGCTGTTTGCAGGCTGGCCAAGCCCCCCCGTGGGGACCCTCACTCCATGGGGGTGTGGCCAGCCTGGGTGAGGGGCTGAGGGCTGTTTTCAGGCTGCCCACAGCTCCCATTGACCCAACATCCCAGCAAGGCTGACTGGAATCAGGTTTCTGGGGTTTATTTATCTTCTATAATTGAAACTTTGTTACCTTGAGTGGAGGCCTAGGAAGGCAATGGAAGCCTCCTGTTTGCTTCAGCTCTGTGGCTTCTATAATTGAAACATTGTTGCCTTGAGCAGAGGCCCACTGGCCTAGTCAAGCAGTTGCTACGGAAGCCTCCTGCTTGTTCCAGCTCCGTGGCTGCTGGCTGCCATCTTGGCTGGGTTAATTTGCATACAGCCGCTCTGATTGACTGGTGGGCATGACTTGACTGGTGGGCTTGGCTTAGGTGTCTCAGAGTGACGGTCAATTTGCGTGTTACTCTTTTATTAGATTAGATATATAAAAGGCTAAGTTGACTCACACATGTGCAATACATATAAAGCTCTCGCTGGCACCAATCACACACGTGTGTTTTGATCTTTTATTGTCAATCATGAATTTGACACTGCTACTATAGAGAAAGGGTGACTAGCGATATTAAAATATTTCTTCTAATTAACTTCCTTTCAATGTGCACAAATCCGTGCACTTGACCACTGGTATTAAATAAGACTGGTGAGAGTGAACATGCTTGCCTTTTTCTTAATATAGAGAGAAAGCATTAGATTATTTGTAAATGTTTTTCTAAAAAATATTTTTATTGATTTCAGGGAGGAAGGGAGAGAGAGAGAGAGAGAGAGAGAGAGAGACCTCAATGATAAGAGACAATCATTAATTGGCTGCTTCCTGCTTATTCCCTACTAGGGATTGAGCCTGAAAGCAGGGCATGTGCCCTGATCAGGAATCAAACCTTGACCTCTTGGTCCATAGGTGGACACTTAATCATTGAGCAACACCAGCCAGGCTGGAGATGTTTTTCATCAAGTTAAGAAGGTTCCCCTGTATTCTTACTTTGCTGAGAGATTTTACCATGAATGAGTATTGGAGTTTGTCAAATACTTTTTCTGCAACAATTAATACTATCATATGATTTTTCTTCTTGATACTGCTGATATAGTGGAGTGCATTGATTTTGAAAATGCTGAAACAGCCCTGCATATCTGGAATAAATCCTTTTTCAGACACTTCTAGATTTAACTTGTTGATATTTTGTTAAGGATTTTTGCATCTAAGTTCATGAGAGACATTTGTTTATAGTTCTCCATTTTTTTCTTTTTTCATGGCTTTTGTCTGGTTTTGATGTGAGAGTAATACTAACCTCAAAATGAGTGTAAAAATGTTCCCTTCTCTATTCTTTAGAACAGATGGAGCAAATTGGTTCTAATTCTTCTTTAAATGTTTGGTAGAATTATCCAGTAAAACCATCTGGGCCTAAAGATTTCATTTTTGGAAAATTTAAAATTATGACTCTATTTCTTTAATGATTATAAATCTATTCATATTATCTACTTATCCTGATTTACTTTGGTTATTTGTAGTTTTTGAGTAATTAGTCTATATTTCCTAGGTTTTAAAATTTGTTTATGAATGTGATTTTCTTTGTAGTATCCTCCTGCTGGATCTATAGTGATGTCTCCTATTTCATTCCTGATATTGGTGATTTTTGTATTTTCCCTTTCAGTCATTCATTATTTTCTGAAAACCAGCTTTCTGTTTCATTATTTTTCTCTATGGCTTTCCAGTTTTCAATTTTATTGATTTCTGTTCTTATTATTTACTTTCTTCTTCTTACTTTGGGTTTATTTTGTTCTTTTTTGTTCTTTCTTGAGGTATGAAGTTATTGATTTGAGATTTTTTTCTTTTCTAATGCAAGCATTCAGTGCTATAAATTTCTCTCTCAGAACTGCTTTAGCTATGGTTCACATATTTTGATATGTTGTATTTTCATTTGCATATAGTTCTATGTATTTTTAAATTTTCCTTTGAGATATCCTTTTTAAGTCACACATTATTTGGAAGTATGATCTTACTCACACTGCCACATTGCAAATGGTAGAGTAGAAGTTGAGCTGCCCCCTTGGATCTGCTGACATTTTTCTGGCCAACATGGGGCATCAATTCTCACTCTTTTGTTGTCTCTGAGTGGGTGTGTAATTGCAGCTGTTCCCTGGTCCTGCTGACACCAGGGAGAGGGAAAGCAAGGGGCTGACTCATACTGATTTATTGTTGCAGGGTAAAGACAAGAGCTCAGCTCCCAGCTAGGCCCCACTGAAACTGTCAGTTGAAGGAGTGTGATTCCTCCACTCAGGTTTAGCTGGAGTAGAGTAGGTATTGCTAAAAAGGTTTTCTGTTGTTAGGTCACCCTTTTCCTAAACCTTTGGAAAAGGGGAACAGGCTTTTCTTTGAGTTTTCTATGCTTTTGTTTTTGTCTGTGACTGTTGATAATTCTGGGTTGGAGGCTTCCTTGTCTTCTGAGATATATAGGAGGCAGTTAAAAACCCAGGGAACTTCACTCACTGTGTCTTTCCATAAGTCCCAAAGTCATTAGGCCATATGTCTTTTTTCAACCTTTCAGAGTCTTCTTATGCTTGTTATGTGATGACCAGCAATTTTTAGGTACACAAATGATACCTGGGATAAATAGAGTTATTCCATCTTGACTGGAACCAGAAGTCTATGATGAGTTTTTAATGATAATAAAGGTAGTCATAGACATAGCCTGTTTGTCTCAGTGGATAGAGCATCGGCCTGTAGACTGAAGGGTCCCTGGTTCAGTTCTGGTCAAGGGCACATGCCGGAGTTGTGAGCTCAATCCTCAGTAGGGGGCATGCAGGAGGCAGCTAATCAGTGATTCTCTCTCATCATTGATGTTTCTACTTCTCCCTCTCCCGTCCTCTCTGAAATCAATAAAAATATATTTTTTAAAAAGACAGATTGTCATATGTGAAAAGTTGGGAAAAACTGCTGTTATATTTCTTATCAGATGTTGTCCTGTGTGTAGATTTTTATGTATTTCTCTTGAAAAATTTTTATTACACTACATATATTACTTTTAAATATCCTTTTTTCTTAATATTATAATAAGTACTTTTCAATTCTATCTTCATCTCCTTATGAGCATAATTTTAAGTAAACTGAATCATCTTTCTAGAATTAGTACATAGGCTGTTTATAGTTTTTTACCACATTAAATAATCTATATATATAAAAAGCTAAGTGACCGTCCAAGTGTTTGACTGGCTGGTACCTATCTATATATATAAAAGGTTAAGTGACCATCCAAACATCCAGCCAGCCAGTACCTATGATGCGCACTGACCACGAGGGGCAGATACTCAATGCAGGAGCTGCTGAGCTGTGGTGACTTGATAGCAGCAGTTCTTATTTCTTGGGTGACGCATCCTGGAACTAGAAAGGAGGGAGCCTGATTACTCCCTGGGCGGCACAACTGCACCTTTGGTGATGGGTTATGTTGTTGTTGGGACACTGTTGGCTCCAAATCAGATTTACTGCCTAGCTGTGGAGACTGCAGACACCCTTCGAACTGAGGTGCTGTCCCAAGTGTGGCCGATTGGGGAGGGACCATGGGAAGTTGGCTCTGGGGCATGTCCGGCCATCTAGCCCCATCCTGTCCCACCCACCACCTTCTAATTAATTTCCTTTCAATGTGCACAAATCTGTGCATGGGGCCAATAGTACTTTAATAACTGTATATGAACATAAAGACTTTTTCTAGTTCAGGCTACTTTCTTAGTTTATCTCGCTCATATACACTAGAAGCCCCGTGCATGAATTTGTGCACCGGTGGGGTCCCTCAGCCTGGCCAGTGGGGATCGGACTGAAACCAGCTCTCCAACTTTCCCCAAAGAGTCCCGGATTGCAAGAGGTCAGAGTTCTCAGGTGATGCACCCTGGACTCAGGCTCCCTCCTCTCTGGTTCCAGATGCGTCACCCGAAAACCACCTGCCAAGTCACCACAGCTTGCCAGCTCCTACATTGAGCATCTGTCCCCTGGTGGTCAGTGCATATCATAGGACCAGTCAGAGTGTCTTCCCTCTGGTGATCATTCCACATAATAGCTACCAGTTGGACAGTTGAACTATCGAATGGTCACTTAGCCTTTTATATATATAGATAAATTAAATTATTATGTCAAGGCATAAACATTTTATATTTTTTATTGACTTTTTACAGAGAGGAAGGGAGGGGGATAGAGAGTTAGAAACATCGATGAGAGAGAAACATCGATCAGCTGCCTCCTGCACACTCCCTACTGGGGATGTGCTGCAACCAAGATACATGCCCTTGACCGGAATTGAACCTGGAAACCTTGAGTCTGCAGGCTGATGCTCTATCCACTGAGCCAAAACAGTTAGGCTCATTTTAAAGTCAATTGGCATAACACATTGTTCTAATTTTTATTATATTTAACAAGGGAGGGTACTTTTCTCATATAAAACCCAGCTTTAATAAAGCCCAATTTAAATGGTCCTCTGAAATGAGAATAAAAGTATTTTATATCAACTACATTGGAAAAACTGATAAAAAATGTAGAAAATAGCCCTAATCCAAGGGAATCATTATGCAGTACAAAAAAAGCAGTGTGTGGTTACTTTAGAACCCTCAGGAAATATGCCTGAGAATTTCATGTCTTTGAAGTAATCCAGAGCCTGCGACTTGTAAGAAAACGGTAGCTGGCTGTGTTATTCACGGTGGCTGTTACCGAGGAAACAGAGGCAATGACTTATAAAATCTGGGTTTACTAGGAAAGATGGGTTTCCTAATGTCAATTCCAGTTACTAGTGCCCAGGACAACCAAGCATCATGGTTAGACCCACATACCCAGTCATGACAGGGTTAACCCAGCCCCTGTTTCTGGGTTCTGTCCTTTCTCTTGGAAGGCCTAACTATGGCTGATTCCTTGGCACTTCTGCAGCTTTACTCTGCTTAGCTAGTTGCCTCTCATGATCTCAGGGGTCTGAAGAAGCAGGCAAGAAGGACGAAATAGAGAACATGGGGGCACAGACCACGCAAGAGTATATTTGGCAGATTTGCAGAGAAACAAGTACTCTGCACAGGAAATCATCCTCTCTCTTAGAACTAATAAATGAATTAAGCAAAGTTGCAGGATACAAAATCAACATACAAAAATCAGTTGTCTTTCTATATACTAACAACAAACAATTTGAAAATAAAATTTTAAAGTCATATCATTTAGGATAGCATTAAAAAGAGTAAAATATTTGAAAATAAATGTAATCAAGGAGGTCAATGACTTATACAGTGAAAGCTAAAAACCACAGCTGAAATAAATTAAACAAGACAAAAATAAATGGAAAGCCATTGTGTTCATGGATTAGAAAACTCAATATTTTTTATTTTTTAAATTTATCTTTATTGTTGAAAGTATTACAAATGTCCCGTTTTTCCCTCATTGATCCCCACCACCCTGCACCTATCTCCCTCTCCCAGCCCAGGTCTTCACCACACTATTGTCTGTGTCCATGGTTTATGCATATATGCATATAAGTTCTTTGATTAATCTCTCCTCACTCACCCCAACCTTTCCTCTGAGATTCATCAGCCTGTTCCATGTCTCTGGATCTATTTTGTACAACAGTATGTTTTATTCATTAGATTCCACATGAGTGAGACCATGTGATAATTGTCTTTTTCTCACTGGCTTATTTGGCTTAGCATAATACTCTCCAGGTCCCTCCATGCTATCTTAAAGGGTAAGAGATCATTCTTTTTTACATCTACACAGTATTCCATGGTGCAAATGTACCCTGACTTTTTTTTTTATCTGCTCATCTACTAATAAGCACATGGGCTGTTTCTAGACCTTAGCTATTGTAAATTGTGTTGCCATGAAGGTACAGGTGCATATATTTTTTTCTGATTAATGCTTTGGGTGTCCCAGGATAAATTCCAGAAGTGGGGTCACTTGGTCAAATGGAACTTCCATATTTAATTTTTTGAGGAAATTCCATACTGTTTTCCATAGTGGCTGCACCAATCTGCATTCCCACTAGCAGTATATAGGGCTCCCTTTTCTTCACATTCTCACAAACACTTGTTTGTTGATGATAGCCATTCTGACAGGTGTGAGGTGATACCTCATTGTTGCTTTAATTTGTATCTCTCAGATGATTAGTGACTTTGAGCATAAATGTATATGTGCATAAAGATTTTTTCTCGTTCAGGCTATTTTCTTAGTTTATATTCCTATGTCATCTACACATCATGACAGTTTTACTTCCTCATTTCCAATTTGGATGCCTTTTATGTTTTCTTTTTATCTGATCGCTGTGGCTAGGATTTCTAGTACTATGTTGAATGAGAACGGTGACAGCGGTCATCTCTGTCTTGTTCCTGTTCTTAGGGGAAATGGTTTTAGTTTTTGCTCATTGAGTATGATGTTGGGTATAGGTCTGTCATATATGGCCTTTATTATGCTGAAATATGATCTCTCTATTTCCACTTTGCTGAGAGTTGTTATAAAAATGGGTGTTGGATTTTGTCAAATGCTTTTTCTGCATCAATCGGCATGATCATGTGATTTCTGCCTTTCAATGTGTTTATGTGATATATCACATTTATTGATTTATGAATATTGTACCAGCCTTGCATCCCTGGAATAAATCCCACTTGGTCACAGAGTATGATCTCTTTAATACATTGCTGGTTTCAATTTATTGAGGGCTTTAGCATCTATGTTCATTATGGTTATTGGCCTGTAGTGTCTTTATCTGGTTTTGGGATTAGGGTAATTCTGGTCTCATAAAAAGAGCTAGGAAGTCTTCCTTCCTCTTGGAGTTTTTTGGAATAGTTTGAGGAGTATAGATGTTAGTTCTTCTTTGAATGTTTGGTAAAACTCCCCTGTGAAGCCATCCAGACCAGGACTTTGTTTGCAGAGTTGTTGTTTTTGTTTAATTAATGATTCAATTTCATCAGTTGTTATTGGTCTTTTCAGGTTTTCTAATTCTTCCTGATTCAGTTTTGTAAGATTGTATTGTTCTAGGAAAATGTTATATTGTTGACATTTGCTATGTAGTTAGGCCTGTGATGGTTGTCTGTACTGAACATGTACAGACTTATTTTTCCTCTCTTTATTCCCTAAACAATATAGCATAACAACTATTTACATACAGCATTTATAATGTATTAGGTATTATAAGTATAGAGATGATTTAAAGTATATGGAAGGATATGTGTATGTTATATGCAAATTTTGGTATCTAAATTAATAAAGGTGTAATATTAAAATTAACTGTTTCTTCGGGATGGGTAATCGACGCCCACCAGCCAATCAGAGCAACTGTATGCAAATTAGCCCAGCCAACATGGAGACCACCACTCACGGACCTGAGTAAACGGCAGCTTCTATTGCAGCAGGAGTGAAAGTGAAACTGTGGCCCGCTCCACTTATCCTAGCTCAAGCAAAACACGTTTGCAACAAAATATCATTCATAGAATCATCGGGAGCTGAAGGAAACAGCAGGCCTGGCCTGAGCTTTAAGAGTAACATTGTCTCATTATAGACGCCGCGAGGTGAAGCAGAGAGGAGGCTTCCTTACTAGGAGGCCTCGGCTTAAAGGAACAGTGTATTAATTATAGAAGATAAACAAACCCCAGAAACCTGCGTCCAGCCAGCCTTGCTGGGACATTGGGTCAATGGGAGCTGTGGGCAGCCTTAAAGCCTGAAAGCGCCAATCAGCCCGTCACCCACGATGGCCACAACCCAATGGGGTGAGGGACGTTACTGGGGGGCTTGGCCAGCCTGGAGACAGCCATCAGCCCGTCACCCAGGCTGGTCAGGCACGCCAGCAGGTGGACATCCCCAGAGGGTTCCCAGACTGTGAGAGGGCACAGGCCGGGCTGAGGGACCTCCCGAGTGTACAGAGCGGCTGCAGGGTGGAACAGCGCAGGATCCAGGACTGGTGAGTGGGAAAGAGGCAGCAGAGTTGGCGACCTGCTTGGCGGCTCCCCAGGCCATTTGAGGGGCACCGGGGAGCGGGAAAGAGGCGGTGGGGGCGGGGGGCCTTCTTGGCGGTTCCTCAGGCCCTTTGAGGGGCACTGGGGAGTGGGAAAGAGGTGGTGGGGACCGGGGGC